>JAQZBX010011304.1:0-32735 GCA_029593785.1 Cabassous unicinctus | reverse complement strand
CATTAGAGAAAATGAAACAACCAACCCCTTAATGCTCCTTATTTTCACTAAAATGATCTATAGTCATGCAGAGACTTGCCTCCTATAGGCACTTGATTACAGTATCTACAGGTGTCAATTTGAGTTACTGTTTTGCCACCATATGCCATTGACTACAAGGGTTCCCTTTAACACTGGAAACTGGGTTAATATCTTTAAATCTAATCAGAACAGAGAACAGATCCCAGAAATTCCAAAACCAGTTAGAAAAACTCATCATTTAGATTCTGTTCCTTTGAAGCCACTCATGGTACCAAATTTTGTATAGTCAAGGTTCAAAGGTACAATCAGAAAAGCAGGTCCACTAGTTAAAACACACACACGTAGCTCTATAAATGGATTTGTTACAGAGATTTGAACTTCTGCCATTACAGTCCTGGTAAAGCAGTCGCTGTAAGTCTGCTGTTTTTGTGTCTGGTGCTGGAACTTGACGTCTGCAGGGCAGGGAACTGGGAAGCAATATGGATATAAGTGAGGAAGATGAAGAACAAGCTGGAACCCATAAGCATGACCTGGAGTCCACAAGGATGGACTGAAACCCGTGTCAGTTATTGTCTCTAACTTCCTGTAAAATCCAAAACCTTTTGTCATGGAACTGAAGAAGAATCTAGAGGAAGAGGCAGATACAGGCCCAGCCACTGCCTCACACCAATGAAGTGAGCTGCAGACAAGCAACAACATGTGTGAGGTGCAAAGTGGCTGCCATTCCACTTCCATTCTCCAAATCCCCCACAATAATTTATCTTGTGGTCCACCCCAACTGGAGACATACAGGAAAGTGAATTCTGGGAAATGTAATTCAGCCAGTCCAAACTGACACATTATAAAGCCCCTACAATGTTCAACAAAGTATATGTCAAAAAAGAGACCATCATCAGAGACCTGGAAGAAAATAACCAGACTGCGTCAGGTAGAGTAGAAAAAGGGGAAATACAGAAAAATCATAAGATGCAGGTGGAATGTGGTGAAAAGATAACAAAGGAATAACTGAAATCCCAGAAGTGGATGAGAGGAAGAATGGCACAGAAGCAATATTTGAAGTGATAATGGCCAACAACTTCCCCAAATTAACAAAAGGGCACGGAATCAAGAAGTACCAAGAACCCAAACAATACAAGAAAAACAATTCAAAATAAAACAGGCACACATATTCCAACTGCTGGAAATTAAAAAAAAAAAAAAAAACAACAAAAAACAAAACACAAGAGGGATTTTTGAAAGGGGCTGGGGAAAAAAGAGACATTATCTTCAAAGGACCATAATAAGACCAATATCTAACGTCTCAACAGAAACAAAGGATAGCAGAAGATAATGGAATGGCATTCTTTAAAGGGCTGAAGAAAATAATTGCCAATCAAGAATTTTATACTCAGTGAAAATATTCTTCCAAAATGAAAGTTAGATGAAGAAATGAAGGCATTTCCTAATAAATAAAAATGAAAAGTCCCAGAAGATCAGCACTAAAAACAAATGGGTAAATATGAACCCATTATAATGATTCTACAAAACAATAGTAATAATGTTGCGGCTGTCGCGATGAGAAACCCAAATGGGCCCAGAGGAAAGTTCGGTTTCCAAATTCTGGGCCCCTAGCCCCAGTTTTCTAGAGTTTTTATTGGGGTCTGCAGGATCCCATTCATTGGCTAGCGAGTTGGCGGGTGGAATTTTCCCTTATCTTAGGCAACTAAGCAAGCATGGTTACAGAAGCAGAACTGCAGGTTAGGAAATCAAGTGGGCAGGGTTACAGAGCCAGAAGTGCAGGTTTCAGTTCTAAAGCCGGAGATTCTGGTCAGAAAAGGGGGGAGGGGTAGGGCTGCAGTGACTTTTCCTTATCAATAATGGCTTGTGGGGTTTAAAATATATGAGATTAGAACACATGACAATAATAACAATAAAGGAAGGAGAGAGGTAAATGGAATTAAATATTCCAATATGCTAGCATTATCTCTGAAGTGGTAAAAGTACTAATTTATGTTAGCATAAAATCAAGAATTCAAGTTGTAATCTCTAGGTTGAACACCGAAAAAAGAGTGAAAGAATGTATTAGCACTACCATTGAACATTGTTTGCATTTCTTAGCCAAGGTAATAAGATAAGACTATAACTGGTATGCAACTACTGTAAAAAAGACAAAACTGAAACTGACTACCGAAAAAGACAAAACTGTTCTTGCTTTCAGGTGACTTGGTTGCTTAGGTAGAATATAGAAAGAAAAAAAAAAAATCAGTTGAAAGACTATCAGAACTAATAGTATCATTCAGTGGGGGATTTAGAAGTATTGTTTCATTTTATTAGAGCAGTAAATTCTCTGCCATTGGTCATGAAACTTACCTGCTTTTGAACAGAGAAACAATGCAGAGCCACTGAAAGCTTAGTTTAAATGCTCTGTAGTGTGGCAAGAGAGAATTCACTTTCTGATGTCATAATGTTTTTTACAATCTGATCGATAGCCACCTCTCCCTCTGGTGACCAGTTTAACAATTGGTGAGACTTTATATTTTGGTGACAAATAGAACAAGATGAGAGGAAGCTGATGTGCACATACACGTTTGCAGTAATCCCCCTAGCCAAGTCAGGGTGTGCAGTTCCGGTTAGTTTGGGAAAGAGAGACTTCCTCCTTTACGCAAGGGCCTTATCATGTAGACAAATATTAGGAAGATGGTTCTGCCTTCACTAATCTCCTGAGCTGCTGCTGGAAATTCTATTATTAGCATTTTTTTCTCTTTACACACTGCCCTTTCCTCTGTTGAATTCAAGAATTTGAGGGATAGCAGGCAGAAAGCTATAATCAATTCAGTTTTGGTTAATAAACATGTATCAAGTGCCTCCCATTTACCAACGCTAGGCTAGGCTTGGGATGCAAAGCTGAGTAAAACGCATTCTTGATTCAAGGACCACATAGTTCAGGCAACGATTTCCCAAAGCCATTCCAAAGGATCGCAAAAGATTGCAGCTGGGGTCCTTGTTAAGTAAAAATAAAGACCTCGAGGCTGTATCTCGGTGATTTTGATTCAATGCATCTGAAGCTCTCTGGGTAATTCTGCTATGTAGGCTGGGACATAAATAAAATAATCATAATTCAGTATCTGAATTTTATAAAGGAAGTATCTGTAAAATGCAATGGGAGCAGGCGCTTAATACTGACTGGGGGATGGAGCAATGCACAAAGTAGATGCAATATTTAGACTGGGAGGAGATGGATGGGGGGAGTTAATTTAGTAGTCAAAAGTAGGAGAGTACAGCCTTCCAGGCAGGGAGAAGGACTTGAGTGCAGGTGCTAAAGAGGGAAACTACTTGGCTTGGTCAGTGGGCAATTCATTGCCTGCTGCGATTTGAACATAGATCAAGGAGATGTCGACAAGGGGGATAAAAATGTGAGAGTTCACTAGAGGCCACAGGAAACTTTTCAGACAAACAGGAGAAATGCATTAAGTTCTTAATTTAAATGTAGATGTATTCATTTATTCATTCACTTATTCATTCAACAAATATGTACTGAACACCCACCGTGCTCACACTGAGTGAGCAGTTTGTCAAATAATTAGAGACCATAGAACAGGATAGAGGAGAATGAGGCGTTGGAGCATAGGGACGGAAAGAAAGGATGCTCAAAGATGATCACTTCAATGCAAATTATCAAAAACATTGGGGTTACACCTCCAAGACTGGAGATTCTTGAGATGTTGCAAATTCCCATTTGTGTAAAGGAATTGGAATTAAATGAGATAATATACTGGTGCTGTTCAGAAAATCTCATTTGCCTCCAAAAGAGAGATTCAAGCCAGGGAATTGAGGTGGTTGGCCATTTTACCTTTATTTCTTCTTGTTTTGTTTTTTTGTTGTTGTTGTTGTGTTCCATCTTCAGGTTTGAACTGGGGTTTTTTGTGCTCTCTGTTTTGTTTTTGTTATTGTTGTTGTTTTGCTTTAGTTTGATTCATTTAACTCTTTTAGGGGGTACAGTATAGACTTCATTGACATTACTGATGCTCTATGACAAGCTACATCTTCATAAGCCCCTCCCTTTCTTCAGGAAACCTGGGATGGATTTTGTGTAGAGGGTGAAAGATTCTCAGTGTCTTGAGGTACAGAGTTGAGGGAGTGGCTCCTCAGACACCGAAGGTCTTTCTCTTCTTTCCGTGCCATTGCTGGGTGCTTACTCCTCAGAGGTCTAGTGGGCTATGGAGTCCACCACACAGATGCTGTAGCCAAATTCATTGTTATACCAGAAAATGTCCTTGACAAAGTACTTGCTGAGGGCAATGGCAGCCCTGGCAGCAAAGGTGGAGGCATGTGTATCCTTGTTCAACCTCAGTACAGCCTAGGAAGTCCCTGAGGAGTCCCTCCCATGTCTGCTTCATCCCCTTTTCAATGTTGTTACATTTGGCAGCTTTATCCAGAGATCAGGTCAGATCAATGACAAAGACATACTGGGAGTGGGGGTGGGGTGGGAGTGGGGGGCTTGAAAGGCCATGCTGGTGGGCTTCCCATTCAGCTCAGGAGTAGCCTTGCCCCCAGTCTTGGCAGTGCCATGGATGAAGGAACGATGTTCTAGGGCAACACCCCAACCATCATGCCACAGATTACCAGAGTAGCTATCTAACACTTTCTATATGACGATAATAGCATAGTCTACTGTCACAAATCTCTCCACAATGCTGTTACCGAATTTTGTCTAGGTTCTTGACTAAGCTACAAGAAATGAATTTCAAGAGCATGTTAGGTTAGTTAGGCCAGTAATTTATTCAGGGAGGGAGGACAAATGGGAAAAAATAACAGATCATGGGTCCCAGGTAGAGAGGAAGGGGCTGAAGAGTGATAAAGAGGGCTGATTTATAGACTACAATTTCCCATTATAGATTATAAATGCCCAGGTTTTACTTGCGTGTTGATCCATGTGCGGGGGGGACGACACGGCAAAAGCAGGGCGCAGAAGGGAAGAGGGAGGGAGGGAGGGAGAAGGAGAGGTGGGGCAGGGAGGGAGGTTTGGCCTTTGCGCTTGCTTTTTAAACCATTAATTATTCCACCTCTTTGCTAACGGCATGGGAGGAGTTCCAGCTGTTTGCTGTTTTGATTGGTTACCCCACCCATCAATCCCCCAGGAGGGCCCAATGATAATATCCCTGGAGAATATCCAGGGCTTCTCCTGGCTTCCAGAGGAAATCTCATTCCGGATGGCAGAAATCTCGTCAGGGTTTTCCAGCAGTCATCTTGGTATCGATATCCACGTGGACTTCTTGCCAGGTTCCAGATCCATCTATCGATTTCCTATCTAGCCTGCTTCAATGCCAGTTTGTCATGATGACCTTGGCCAGGGAGGCTAAGGGTTTGCTGGTGTAGGAGGCATTGCTGACCATGCAGAGGGAGCAGTCACAGGTCTCTTGGTTCACTGCCATCACAAACATGGCGGCATCAGGAGAAGCAGCAGAAATGATTATCCTTTTTGGTCTACCCTTCAAGGGAGCCTCAGCCTTCTTTAGGAGAATGGAGATACCAAAGGACTCCACAACATACTTAGCACCAGCATTAACCCATTCGAATGTTTACGGTGGAAATGTAGTTGCCATTGATTACAAGCTTCCCGTTCTCAGCTTGAACAGTGCCATTGAACTTGTTATGCAGGAATCACATTAAAACCAAAGACAGCGTGGTTGAGGTCAATGAAGGGACGGATGACAGTGACAGTATCACTTTGTCAGTATTGGAAGTAGTCCTGGTGATCTGACACCCAATACAGCCAACCCTGTTTACCCCGACCTTCACCACTGCATCTGAAGGATGCAGCTGGCACTGCACAGACAGGCACAGCTGACCGTTGATCAGGGAGGAGCTTTTCCTTAAGGAGGCAAGATGGCAGCATGATTCCATGTACCTAAGCTCTCCTTTTCCAAAATCTCACTGAAATAATCAAAGAGGAAATCATCAGTATCAAGATTGGAAACCAGGGGTACGTGCCAACACATGCCAGCCACCTGAGGCACTTCCTTAGACGTATTGTGCAGAAGGGACCAAAATGAAAAGCCCCTGGAGGTCAGACATGAGATGCTCAGAGTGAACACTGGGGAGAGGGTGAGAGCAAGGCTAAAGTTCCCAGAGCTGGAACAAGGCTAAAGTTCCCAGAGCTGGTGCACGTGGCCCCTTGTGGCTCATAGGAAGAGAGCGATGTATTGGATTTCAATTTTTAACAGATAAATCTACTTTGCATACGGAGAACATTCTGGAAGGGGACAAGAGTGGAAAACAGAGATCAGTTCAGAGGCTTGGACGAGGGTGGTAGTGGTGGAAATGGAATAAGTGGATGGGTTTGCCATATACTTTGAAGATGCAATGATGGGATTTAGTGCCGAATTGGATATTAAGAGTAGCTGTCTCTGGGTAGCGGAACTGGAAGACGATTTTGAGTCACCTCTTTTTTTCTTTGATAATTTTTTTAACAATGAACAATAATTACCTCAAAAAAAACTTTTAAAACTCCATAAACTTTTAAAAAATATTTCCTGAATACACCGAAAAGGGACAACTAGATTATGTACAAGGCAGATCCTGGGGAACCAACTTACCAAATACAAAAAGTTCTCAGAAGAAAAGCAAAACAAATGAAAATGGAGCAAGACCAGCTGCCGGCTTATATAAGAGGGTGGGAATCTGTATCACCCTGTTTGGCTGGGGCAGTGGTTGTCAGATTATTTTCTTCCGCATTGGAATTCTTTCTCCAAACAAAATCTACCTGGAGGCCCTGCATATAATAGAGGCTCTGGGTGAAGCGGTTGGAGACCCTGAATCACACCTGCTCCACTTATGCCTGAGCTCGCCGCCCCCCCCCCCCCCCAACAAAGTCCAAGGCACCTCTGAGAGCGAGATCAACAAAGGCTTTGCTTTTTCTTTTCTGTTTTCTTGGCTTTAGGGATTTAAGCAGGGGCAGCTGTTTGATGCACATGATATGTGGGTGATAGACAAATCTGAGTGGAAGCCTGGTTTCAATCCTAAATCAATCATAGCCATTACTGTGCACTGGCTAGAATAAATGGATCTCGAAGGCGGCTGCAGCGCTGATTAGAAGATGCCAGGCTGTACTTAGATGGGGAAACAGGAAAAAAGAAGCTCCTTATCTTTCAAGGAGAGAAAAGACAAATGAGACAGGAGAACAGGACTTGTAATCAAAATGCACGCCCCAGGTGGGGCTTTAAGTCTGTGTTTCTTTGATCTTCTGTTTGAATCTGGGCAATTGTTAAGGACAGCTAAGCAAGTCACAATGGTAAAGCAGCAGGGCCGGCTCAGGTGAGTGGGCTGGGTCACGTGCCCCACAGCAATCGCCACCCCTTTGTGGGTTACCTCGCAGACAATGAAGCAACGTGGTTGCTCCTTTCAAACTGAGATGGCAGCACATCTCCAAGGGTCTACGGGTTAAGGTGGGGACATCATACCTTTTAGACTGGTGTATCTGGGAGAAGGTTTAATGTGGAACAGCTTCCCAGGGGAGGAGGTTAGGAGAGCATTAGTTTTCCCTGCCATGCACCTGTCCCACTCCATCCTCTAATGCCTGTGGCAGCTGCCCTGTTCTCACAGGACTCTGCACTCCTGAGGTGACAGGGCTGCATACAGATCTAAGCTGGTCCAATTCCAATGCCTCACCTCATACAGGCTCAGCTGACTTTTTCTGTTGGGCCTAGGGTGGAATTGAAACCCAGAACATCAGTTCCTCTTTTGCTGGCAACTAAAGATGTATGCATTACAACTTTATCTCATCCTCCGTAGTGCATGGATAAACAAACTGGTACATCCATACAATGGGTGACTACATTATAATTAAAAGGGAGAAAAAAAAAAACCCGATTGATACACACATCAACTTGGGTTCATCTCAAAGACAGTATGCTGATTGAGATAAGCCAGTCTCGAAAGGTTACACACTAAATGATTCTGCTTGTATGACATTCTAACAAGACAAAGCTGTACTGAGGGAGAACATAGTGGTTATTGGTGGGTAGGGGGAAAGTGTGACTATAAAGGGATAGCTCGAGGGAATTGGGGGGGATATGAAACCTCTGTATTCTGATTGTGGCAGGAGTACACAAATCTATACATGTATTTAAATTCATAAAATTCTTTTTTTTTCCAAAAGAAAAAAGACAATTTTATTGTATGATACCTTTTAAAATCAAATTTTAAAACTCTTTATTTTTTAAAACTTTCCCATCTACATGGGATGGCCAACAAGAAGCAGAGATGGCTCATCCACACAAAAAAGAGAGAATCGAGAAGACTCAAACTGCCCAGAGGAAAGAAGATGTAAGAGATGAGGCAAAGTCTACCAGTTGTTGCCGGAACTTCTGCAGTCTCATTTGTGGGTTCCATGAGACAATCTTACGCTCTTCATAAGTCCCCCTTGGTGTTTAAGCTGGTTCAGCCAGACAGTTTCATTAGCAATCCAGATCCTATCAATTTAGTAAGGAATAGCTGGCTCAATTTTGCATTTGTTGTTCTTGAGCTGGAGGCTAGCATTCCTCGTTACAAGTGGAGCAGTGAATGGAGAGCTGCTTTCCAGATGATGCCACCTCAACAGTTATGGGTTTTACGACATGGATAATGAAACCTGCATTCCAAATTCTTGACTCACGAAGTCCTAACTCTTGCTGAGAAAACTCTCTCCCTAGGGTTGCCATATCAACATTTTTGTGACATTTATTGCTGTATACAGTTTAGCTGACCTCATGGGTCAGTTTCCACAAAGCATGCCAGGAAGAGCCCCAAGTTACCAGCCTGCAAGTCAGGTTTTCTAGGGTGGGTATGAGAGTGATGGAGATATACATAGAGACCAGTCATTCTTCTTTCCTGACCCCTAGAATTGGCAGATATCTGGTATATCCAACAGGCTTATTGTATTAGTCCTGCTGAATATCTATCCTATCTCCCCTCAAATTCCAATTGCAGGGGAGCAAATGTAGCTCAGGGGGTTGAGTCCCTGCTTCCCATGTACAAGGTCCTGGGTTCAATCCCCAGTACCTCCTAAAAAAAAGTTCTAATAGGGCCAGATCCTCTGAACTTCTCATTTATTCAGGACTGCACTTTTCCTCACCAGTACAAGGGATAAAAGAGGGAACAGTGCTAGGGGCATCCATTCATGTGCTTATCAATTTATACAACAACCATTAAGAAATTTTAATATCTGTTAGTAGCAGGCATTTTGCTAGGATACCAAGATGAGTAAAACAGTGCTCAGAGTCAAGTCAGATCCCAGCCCTGTAGGGGAAACAGACTTTCCAATGCATATCCACACAATGGAGGCAGATTAGAATTCAGAAATGGCACCAAGGAAGAAGTGAAGGACAGACGTGGTTGGAGTCTGGTTGGAGAAGGTGGCTCCTGGGTGTAAAAGGATGAGAAGGAGTTTACCATGTTTCCAAGTGGGGATGGGCCATCTCAGCTGGGGGGACACACACAGAGCAGAAGGCATTAAACTGTGTGGTGGATTGGGGGCTTCAAAGGAGGCTGGTACAGGGCAGAGAGGGCTGAAGAGGCAAGAGGGGCAAGAAGATCTTGAACTTTGTCCAGAAAAGGATGAGCAACCAGGGAGGAAAGTTCAACAGATGGAGAACATCTGCAGATTTGCATTTTAGAAAGCTCACTTTGGTAGCAATGTGGACCACTGATTGTGGCTGGGCTGAATCTAATGGCAGGAAGATAAGTTAGGGACCCAAGACTGTCATATCCAGGTGAGAGAATTAAGTGGCAGCAAGGTCAACATTGAGAGGGTACATTTAAAAAGGAGAATTGATAAATGCTTGGTGACCAGTTGGGTGTGGGGTTGAAAGAAGAAGGAGACCAGGATGCTGCTCACATTTATGATGTGGGACCACAGGTGGACAGTGGGATGATGGACAGAAGGACAAGGGTCGGGTGGGGCCAGGCAGGGATGTGAAATATTAAATTCAAGAGGGAAGCTCTTTCTCCCCTTTCTCAAGAAGACAAATAAAGAAACAGGGAGGCCTGTCATTGGAACAGGACTTTTATTTTGTAGAAGAAACAAAGAAAGAGGAGCTTGGAGAGGCAGGATAAGGAATCTGGGGGATTTTTTGCAGCCTGGGAAATAAGGCCTTCTCCGAAACACTCACGGCCGGCCAGTGTGAGCTAAAGAGCTGGAGTGACTCTGATGATGAGCAGCCACAAGGCTGAATGCAAGCTGCTGAAAGAGGTCGACGATGCCAAACTCAGTGGAGCGGTTTAAAAATTCAGCAATCAAATCACCATCTGGGCATAAGAACAGGTTTGGGAAAAGTTCCAAACACTTTAGAAACCGTGAGAAAGGCAAAAGTCCTTTTGACTATGAAAGTTGTTCTTCATCACTAAGACTTAATATAACATTGGGAGCACCATTTTAATATGGAATTCTATTTTTATGTAAAAAAAAGAAAATGAGAAATCTGTGCCGTGCACTTACTGCTCCTCTAATAAGCAAGTTAGGAAAAAGCGAGTCTGTTTTTCTAGAGAAGTAATTACGTTTCATTTTCAAGGCTGATTTTACAAAATAGAATTTATGATTTAAAAGTATCACTACATTTCTATTCAGAATGTTTACATTATAGAGGGAGCTCTCTTAAACAGTCCCAATTAATCAGCCTATTAACCCTAATATTCCCCTTTCTCTCTGTAAAACATACTGACCCATACTCAGGCTTGGTAGGTTACTCTTTTTTTTTTTTAATTTTTTATTCTAATACCTTTTTTTTTTGAGCGTTGCCACTAAGTGTGGGTTACAGTTTACATTATAGTTTACACTCTCTGGCACAATTTTGTAAGTTATTACAAGATATATAATGGCCTGTATCTGTCATTGCAATGTCATTCAGAACAATTCCCAAGTTCTGAAAATGCCACCATATTACACCTATTTTTCCCTCTCCCTCCCCTCAGAACCTCCAGTGGCCACTGTCACCACATCAATGATAACAGTTCTTCCATTGCTAGACTCACAATAAGTCTATAGTAGAATAACAGTAATTCTACTCCAGTCCATCACTCATTCCCCAATCCTGAAGATTCTGAGATGGTGATGCCCACTCTGCCTGAAATTGAGAGACAGCATAGATCACATGGGGCAGATGGATGGGACTATCTTGCTTGCAGTTGCATACTCTCTCTGTTCCTTGGTATGGTCGTTGTCCATCATCATCTCCTTGTTAGTTGTCCTGGGTGAGTCCAATGAACTGGAGAGTAGGTGTGGTAATGCTGTTGAGATTCAGGGCCATGGTAAGTTATCCTTTAGAATGCCTGACCCTTTTCAACCATCCCTTGAGTACTTATCAACAGTGAGCTGTATGTTCCTCATCCAATCTACTTGTTATTTTCTATACACTGTAATTAAATATTCCATAACCTGAATATTTAATTCAGTAATTAAATATTATATAATATTTTAAATATAAAATGTAATTGCAAAAAGAAAGCAGTGAGGGAAGTGGGTGTGGCTCAAGCAACTGGGCTCCCATCTACCACATAGGAGGTCCAGGGTTCAATTCTCGGGGCCTCCTGGTGAAAAGCAAGCTGACCTGCACAGCGAGCTGGCCCGAGTGGAGAGCTGGCCCACGCGGAATGCTTTCCCACGTGGAAAGCTGGCCCGTGTGGAGAGCTGGCCCACCAAGATGATGCAGCAAAAAAAGACACAGAAGAGAGACAATAAGAGACGCAGCAGACCAGGGAGCTGAAGTGGCGTAAGAGATTGAGTGCCTCTCTCCACTCTGGGAGGTCCTAGGACCGGTTCCTGGTGCTGCCTAAAGAGAAGACAAGCAGACACAGAAGAACACACGGGGAGCAGACAACGAGTGCAAAACAATGAGACAGGGGATGGGGGGACAAATAAATAAATAAATCTTAAAAAAAAAAAAAAAGAAAAGAAAGCAGTGAATGCTTTAGAAGGACTTAGTAAAGAAACTGCTAAACACACACACATACACAAATGCTGCCGAATTAGGTTGGATGAGACAACTGCAAATGACAATGAAGGAAAAGCAAACACCTAGAGCAAATATATATTCAGACATTTTTGCCAATATCTTTTGGTTCTCATTCCACCCAGCTGCTTCATTCACTTATAGATCTGTCTGTCCCCTGTAGACTTCTAAGATTATAACCCTTTGTCGCTGGATAAAGTCTACACACAGCATAAAAGACCCATTCAACCTGGAACCAGCTCACCTCTCCAGCAAAATGATACGATTGACCATTGTATCATTTCTTCCGCATCCTAGTATTCTAGGTACTCTGAATTCATGGGAAACAGTCACAATAAACCCTCCTTGTTCCTATCTCTCAACTCATGATGAGAATAAGTTGTAGAAAATCAATAGAATTTCTCCCCAGACAAGGCGTTATTAGAAAGACGATCTGCAATAGGAAGCCGCATAAATTACGCCCATCTATACCGAGCATATGCATAGCCTGGATCTACAATCAAATTGGTTCGGAATAAACGTCTCCATTAAGAGACCAAGTGAAGAGCACGGGGCCCCTGCCTGCCGGCTCTGCACCAGTTTCCCACACCATGCGGTGAAAAGGCTGACGACAGCCTTGTGCTGTTTGGGTCATTACCTTTGGGCAAAATATAAAGGGAAGTAGAGAAGGGGCAGAGACTTAGTGACAGTTCATCCTAGAGAAAGAGCGATTGTATTGTAAAGCTATATTTTAACCAAAAAAAAAAAATATATATATATATATATTTTCCTTTTCCGTATATAATGTAACAATTAGTTTTCTCCTCTCTAAGTGTAGGCAGCAGTTGTGAGTCTGCCCAGCAGAGGGAGGTCTCTAATAATATTTATTACATAGCCTGTTCAGATTTATAGGGGGGAAAAAAAGAGAATAAGAACTGGAAAATGGCTTGCTATAAAATAATGCCAACTGGGGTATTAGTGGCTAGAGGTCTACTTAAGAGTACCAGACAAAAGGGGAGAGCAGAGCAGAAACAGCTAACAAGCTGTTAAGTCTTAGAGAATCTTAAGATGTCCTCTTCAGACGAGACTGCCTGGGTTGCAGAAGGATTTTAACACATGGTAGAGTGTCTAGTGAAGGACCCAGAATCTCCATCCTAAGAAGCTCCAGCTAGTGAGATATAGAGGATTTCTACATTCAGGGGTGGTGATGGTCAATCGTATCATTTTACTATAAAATATATTTTGAGAAAACATTTTGAGGGATAATGTTTTGCCTGGAATCCATGACACTGAACTTGTACAATCTCCCACACACCACATCCAGTCCAAGAAGGAGCATGGCAAATGCAGGCTCTTTACTGTCCTCATCATACGACTACTTTGACATGGTCCCTCGGTTGACTTCACAGAGTCCCAAACCTAGGTTTAGAATGACAAACAGGCATAGTGGCTTTCCTAGCCCTTTCCCCGCAAAGGGTACAGAGCTAATTTCAGTCCTCTAGGTCTTGCTTCTCTGATGGTAAATAAATGAGCTAAAGGAAAAAGCATGCCCGGATTAGTCTGGGGCAGAGCTGACCTATGCCGTTAGGTCTGAAAGACAGTGCTTGAGGCCTAATGGACTTTTAAGGATTTATAAAAAAAGCACTTGAGAACCAAATCAGAAATTGCATGGTTCTAAAATATGAAAAGAAAACTACAAAATAAAGATAGTAATATTGGCAAACACCCATGTTGTCCTTGCTACGCCCCAGGTTTTGTTCTGAGAGTTTTCCTCCTATTAACTCGTTCCCCCCTTGACATTCCCCCGGAACTGTTTTAACCATCTCTGTGTTACACTTGGGGAAACTGAGGTACGGAGTGGGTAGTCACTCTGCTAGTAAGTGGTAGAGCCAGAATTGGAGCCCAAGCAGTCTAGACATGCTAGGACCTGCCAAGGTCTTAAAAGTGGCTCTGACTCCAGGTCCTCAGAGCCCCAAGAACCTGGTTGAAGAGCTTGAAAGAAAGGGGCAGGGTCATTGGATAGTATTCACTGTTCAAAATCAGGGCTGCTGTGAAAGCGCCATCTCTGGCTCCAGAACACAATAATGCCCTCGCTCATCACCCCAGACCAGGGGCTGGCAAAGTATTTCTCCAAAGGACCAGGCTTTGCAGGTCATAAAGGGAGTGGCTGTTACTCAACTGCTCAATCTGCTGTAGTACGAAAGAAACCATAGATAAAACGGAAATGAATGCATGTGGCTGTATGCCAATAAAAGTTTATTTCATAGACACTGAAATTTGAATTTTCTATAATTTTCATGTTACAAAATATTAGTATTATTTTGATTTGTTTCAACCCTTTGAAAATGAAAAAAAACAAAAACAAAAACAAAAACAAAAAACACCCACTCTCGGCTTGCAGCTGTGCAAAGATACTGGGCAGGATTTTGCCCACAAGGCGTGGTGTGTCTAGCCCTGTCCTGGAAGGAAGTCAGGGAGGGTGGAGTGGTGGGTGGGGGAGAGAGACGCCTGAGCCAGCCAGTGGCCAGTCACTCTCATATCACTCCTGGGATAATGAACCATTTTGGTAAGCTAGGCCGACTAGTACAATGTTCCCCAAACTTAGACGTGAAACAGAATTATCCAGGGTACTTGTTAAAAATAAAAAGCTTCAAGAAACACCTCCAGAAATTCTGATTTACTGATATGGCAGGGTCAGAAATCTACTATTTTTAAAGTAACCCATTGATCTAGACAAGAGATCTTCAAAATGGGGTTCACGCTCCCGGGAAGTATAAGAGTATCCACTAAGGTGTGGGAAGAAAACAGACTGTTTTCTATATCACTTTTATCTAAAAAATAAAGAAGAAAATCACACTTTATACATATCTATAAATATATGTCCTATGAATTGATATTGGCTTCCGCACTCTCTACGTACATCAGTAGCCATGTTTCATGAGCTGTGCATGAAGTTTCCTGGGGGAAAAGGAGAATTTCTACAATGTGGAGGAACTAACAGAGGTCCTTTCACTCCTTTGTTTATTCTCAGTGTGTTGTACAAAGTAGAGCCCAGGAACAAGAACTGCTGAGACAATTTTTGAAGAAGAAAATAGTAAGGAGATTTATCTACCAGATTTCAAAACCCATTACAAAGCTATGTTAATTAAGATTGTGGTCATGGTCCAGGATACACAGAGAGATGAATGGAATGAAATAGAGTATAAGGCATATCTGAAATGTAACAGAGATGGCTCTGCTAAGCAGAGGGGAAAGAGAAGGACAGTTCAATAAATGATACTGGAAGAACTGGTTATCCTTATGGAAAAACAATTAGATTCCTAATTCATTTCATCGATAAAAACAAATTTCAGGAAGGGCAAAGACTTAAATATGAAGGGCAAATTTTTGTTTTAAAACTTTTAGAAGAATATATGGAGGAATATCCTTTTGGTTTCAAGGTAGAGTAGGATTTCTTAAATAAGACTCAAGAAAGCACAAACCGTAAGAATGTGCAGAATGATAAATCTGACTCCACTAAAATAAAAACTTATGTTCCACAAGAGACACCACAAACAAAATTAAAATTCAAGCCACAGACCAGCAGATTTACAAAGCATATAACCCAACAAAGGGCTGTATCCAGAATTTGTAAAAACAGCCATGAATCAGTAAGAACAAAACAAAAGGGGCAAATATGAATGAGTAATTCACAGAAGAGGAACTCTGGATGGCTAATAAATACACAAAAAGATACTCAACATCACTAGTAACGGCAGAAATGGAATTTCAAATAACAAGGTAAAATTTCATATACCGGAGTGAAAAATTAAAATATCTGATAATGCCATGTGTCGGCAAGGATGGGGAGAGAAAATAACTCTTCCATCCAGATGCTGGGAGCATAAGCTGATACAATCATTTCAGAGAGTAATATAGCAATATCCAATAAACCTATGACCAAAAACTCAACTTCTAGGAAATTGCCCTAGAGAAACTTTCCCACCTGTTCCGAAAGAAGGTATATAGAAGAATTTTCATAGCAACATCATTTGTAATAGCACACACACAAAAAAAATGTATAAGTATAAATGAGCATGAATAGGCGAATGACCAACTAAATTGTGGTCTATTAAAAAAGGTTTTATGCAACTTAAAGTGAGTGAATTGGTTACATGACTCAGCATGGATAAACCTCTAAAAACATAATGTTAATGGTGACAAAAGGCTAATCGTAGAAAAAGACATAGATTTAAAAGAGGCAGAAGAATGTCAGGTATTATTTATGGATCCACACATACGTGGTAAAGTACAAAAACATGCAAAGGAATGATAATTAGACATGGTAATTCTCTGGGGAGGGAAAGGGGATGGGAAAGGAAATCCCAACTTTATCTGTAAGGTTTTCCTTCTTTAGAATAATATTGGTTGGTGATGGTAGCACAACTTTGGGAAGATAATCAACAGCACTGAATTATATATTTGAATGTGGTTCAAAAGAGAATTTTAGGTTGTACATGTTACTAGAATAATTTACTAAGTAAATCCATGTAACTGCACAATACAAACAGTGAACCTTAAGTTAAAACTATGGGCCACAGTTAATAATACAATTATAAAAATGTGCTTCCATCAGTTGTAACAAATGCACCACACCAATGCAAGGTGTTAATAATAGGGGGGTATAAGGGAATCCTGTATTTTATGCACGGTTGTTCTGCAAACCCACCATTTCTCTAATTTAAAAAAACCACAATGTGAAATATGGCAAAATGTTAGGATCTGATAGGATTGGGTGGTGTTTGTAATTCTTGGTGCTTTTCTTTATGAGTGAAATATCTTATAATAAAGAGGATTCTAAAAGAAGAATTACATTAGACTTAGGGTTGCAAACCAGCAGTCTAACACCAGCATGTTCAAAGCTTTTGTAGTAGAGAGGAGGGGGGATGTTTCAGAGAGAATTTGTCACTAATCAACAGATTCAAGGCATAGGGGCTGCCATGTAGTGGTAGATGGTTAGAGAAAAAAAAAAAGAATCAATACTTTTCCCAGTTTGCCCCAGAAAGTCCAGGTTTCTGTCTGTTGCCCTGGTGAGATTATGAAGAGTCCCTTTCACTTTCAAAGGTGCCCCCATTGGGAAGATCATTGACAAGGTTGCCCTAATAATAAAGCATCCATGGTCCTTTACCTGATGACACAGGTTCTGGGTTCCAGATGCAGACTTGCCTGGTAAGATAAAAGAGCTTATTAATTGAATGAAGAGCTGGACATGGGGGAAATTCAAAAGAACAGTAATAGTAGCCAATATTCAATAGACTGAGGACCCCAGACTTCCCACTGAGGACCCCAGACTTCCCACCTTCTCTCTGGGATTGGGTCCGTGTAGAACATAGGTCAGTGGTCTCTAATCTTCTAAAAGATATGGTTGATTGAGTGAAAAGGCCTACAGAGTAAGCTCACCGACTGAGCTGTATACCAAAATCACCTGATTCAAAATCTGTGAAGTTGTGGTTGCAGAATCCGTATTGTTTCCACTCTCTCGGTAACTCCAGTGTACGCATCTACAAAATTTTGTAATGAAAACTGGAGCTCTAAGAGTGGTGCTATTTTAAAGAGCAACTTATCACTGATAAAGTTTTATATATTAAATTTAGATCCTTAGGTATTTGATGTAACACATCCTCATTTCTTGCCTTAAATGACTCTCCAGTTTCATTACATACAACTGCAATCAGTCCTGTTTCTTAGCCAGATCAATGTGCTCTCTGCTGTTGAGATTAAGAGAAGACTTCGGTCCAGGATTTGGAACATGTTTGCCATGGTCCTTCCTAGCACATTTTCCAATGAGATGTCCATGTGTGCACAGAGCACAATTCCAGGCCCAGGAACATTTGATTAGTGACCACATCCCAAACCCTCAGGCACAACTCTACCCTGGTCATGCCAATCAGATGCCAGAGGGCTCTGGCTATCTGGACATGGCAAGCCAAAGTAGACTTCCTTTCCTGAAGCCTCAAGTTGGTTCCTGTTTGGTTTCTAAGGGGGTATGCTAAAGATTAGAGAGGGAAAACTTCCCCCAAACTGCAGTAAAACATTGAAAAGTACCAAAGTATTATTTTCTGCATTTTCTGTTCTTGGGTTTTTATTTGTTCATTTGTTTTTTATTTAGTTTCCTTTTTTTCCTCCCTTGAAACATATCCTTGGATTTTGTCAAGGGTTGCTGGGATTTACTTTTACGTATATGGAGGGATATAAGAATACAATGAGTGTGTGTGCAGCAGTCAGCAATGGAGGGTGCATGCCACTGGGGCATCAGCTGACCCAGGGCATGGCCTTTGCAGTTTAAAATTCTACTTGCATTGGCATTGGATTCTTGAGGAGCCAGGTGTTAGTGTGTAAGATACCCAGGCTCCCAGAAATTGTTCACTTCTAATTGTCTGGTAAATTGTCTAAGTGCAAAGTCAGGCGTAACTCTATAATGATTCTAGATACTTTATTTAATTGGATTTTCTCATTTCCCAGTTTGGCTCTGTTTTTAATCTTTTGAGGATTGGGAGAGGGTTAAGCCATTAAGTGCCTACATTTTTTTTCTTGATTTCCTCTTCCGATTGTTCATTACTAGTGTATAGAAACACTAATGACTTTTGCTTGTTGACCTTGTACTCTGCCACTTTGCTGCATTCGTTTATTAGCTCTAGCAGGTTCTTTGTGGAGTTTTTAGGGTTTTCTATATATAGGATTGTGTCATCTGCAAAGAGGGTAAGTTTCATTTCTTCCTTTCCAATGTGAGTCCATTTTATTTCTATTTCTTGCCTAACTGGTTTGGCTAGAACATCCAGTACAATGTTGAAAAATAGTGGTGACAGTGGGCACCCTTGTCCTGTCCCTGATCTTAGGGGAAATGTTTTCAGTTTTCCATCATTGGGTATGAGGTAGCTGTGGGTTTTTCATAATGCTCTTTATCATATTAAAGATGTTGGCTTCTATTCCAAGTTTTCTGAGTGTTTTTGTCAAGAAGGAGTGTTGGATTTTATCATAAGTCTTTTCTGCATCAATTGAGATGCTCATGTGGCTATTTTTACCTTTGTTTTATTAATGTGGTACATTATATTGATTTTCTTATGTTGTACTACCCATGATAAATGCCACTTGATCATGGTGTATATTCTTTTAATGGATTGTTGTATTCGGTTTGCTAGTATTTTGTTGAGAATTTTTGCATCTATATTCATAAGGGATATTGGTCTATAATATTCATTTCTTGTGATATCTTTATCTGGTTTTGGTATTAGGGTGTTGCAGGCTTCATAGAATGAGTTGAGAAATGTTCCATCTTCTTTAAATTTTGAGCAGGATTGGTATTAGTTCAATCAATGTTTGGTGAAATTCCCCAGGGAAGCCATCTGGTCTTAGGCTTTTCTTTTTTGGGAGGTTTTTGACTACTGATTCAATCTTTTATTGGTTTGTTGAGATCTTTTATTTCATCTTAAGTTAGTGTAGGTAATTTATGTTTTTCGAGGAATTTGAGCATTTCATCTAGGTAATCTAATTTGCTGTCATGCAATTGTCCATAGTATCCTCATAAAATCCTCTTTGTTTTTGTGGGGTTAGTAGTAAAGTTCCCCTTTCATTTTGGATTTTAGTTTTTTGTATACCACCCCCTTCTTTCTCTCTCTCTCTCTCTCTCTCTCTCTCTCTCTCTCTCTCTCCCTCTCCCCCTTTTGGTCAGTCTAACTAAAGATTTGTTGATTTTATTGAGCTTTACAAAGAACCAACTTTTGGTTTTGTTGATTCTTTCCATTGTTTTTTAATCCTCTATTTCGTTTATCTCCACTCTAATCTTTATTTCCTTCCTTCTGCTCACTTTGGGTTTAGTTTGCTCTTCTCTTTCTAGTTCCTCCAGGTGTGAGGTTAGGTCTCTGATTTGATATCTTTCTTTTTTTTTTTATTGTAAACATTTAGAACTATAAATTTCCCTCTCAACACTGCCTTTGCTGCATTCCACAAGTTCTGATGTGTTGTGTTTCTGGTTTCATTTGCCTCAAGATATATCCTAATAGCCCTTGTGATTTCTTCTTTGACCCATTGGTTGCTTGAGTGCATTGTTTAATTTCCACATATTAGTGAGTTTTCCATTTCTTCTTCTGTTATTGATTTCTAGCTTCACTCCATTGTGAAGAGAAGATATATTGTATCTTCATTTCAGTATTTTTTAATTTATTGAGATTTTTTTTGTGATCTAACATATGATCTATCCTGAATGACCCATGTGCACTAGAGAAGAATGTGTATTCTGCTGCTGTTGAATGAAGTGTTCTATATATGTCTATTAGGTCTAATTGGTTTAGCATTCAGCTCTTCTATTTCCTTATTGTTGCTCTGTCTAGATAGTCTATGCATTATTGAAAGTTGCATATTGAGATCTCCTACTATTAATGTAGAAACATCTATTTCTCCCTTCAAATCTGTCAATATTTGTGTCATTTTTTGGTGCTAAGCTGTTAGGTGCATGTATATTTATAATTGTTGTATCTTCTTGTAGAATTGACCCCCTTATCAGTACATAGTGTTCTCCTTTATCCCCTGTAACAGTTTCTGATTCAAAGTCTATTTTATCTGATGTTAGTAAAGCTACCCCAGTTCTCTTTTGGTTATTATTTGCCTGGTATATAAATTTCCATCCTTTCACTTTCAACCTACTTGTGTCTTTGAGTTTAGGGTGAGTCTTTTATAAACAGCTTATAGTTGGGTCATGTTTTTTTTTAATCAATTCTGCCAATTTCTGTCTTTTGACTGGAGAGTTTAATCCTTTTACATTTAAAGTAACTACTGATAGTGCAGGACTTTCTTCTGCCATTTTGCTACATGGTGCTTGTAAGTCTTATAGCATTTTTGCTGCTCAATTCTTTCATTAATGTCTACTTTTATATTTATTTGATTTTTTGTAGTAAACCACTTGGAATCCCTTCTTATTTCCTTCTGTGTATATTTTTCAGATATTTCCTTTGCAGTTACCATGGGTCTTAAAGTTAACATCCTACATCTATAACAAACATATTTGATTTGATATGAACTGAATTTCAACCACATATACAAACACTGTTCTTATAATCCTCTGTTCCCCCACCTTTTTGTATCACTTGTTACAAAATATATCTTTATATATTTTATGTATAACCATAGATTTCTTAATAATTTTTTTCTTTTTTCTTTGTTTTTTCAATAATTTTTATGCATTTGCCTTTTAGATCCTGCAAGGAGTAAAAAGTAGCATTACATACCAAAAATAAAATAGTACTGGCATTTATAATTACCCATATGGTTTCCTTTGCCAGACTCTGTATTTGTTTATGCTGTTTCAATCTACTGTCTAGTGTCCTATCTTTTCAATATGAAGAATTCCTTTTAGCATTGCTTGTAGAGTAGGTCTAGTGGTGATGAACTTCCTCGGCTTTTATTGATCTGGGAATGTCTTAATCTCTCCCTCATTTTTGAAAGACATTCTCACTAGATATAAAATTCTTGTTTGGCAATTGTTTTCTGTCCATACTTTAAATATTTCATCCCACTGCCTTCTTGCCGCCATGGTTCCTGATGAGAAACTGTCACTTACTCTCACTGGGGCTCCCATGTACATTGCACATTGCTTTACTTGCAGCTTTCAGTAATCTCTCCTTGTCCTTGGCACCCACGGTTTGACTACAATGTTTCTGGGCATGCTTCTCTTTGAGTTTATCCTGTTTGGAGTTCTTTAGTATCCTTGAGTATGAATATTCATGTCTTTCCTTAAATTGGGGAGGTTTTCTGCCATTATTTTTTATTTCAGTTTTTGTGGTCTTCATCTCCAGTATTGCTGTATAGTTCCTTTCCTTTTTACAATTTCTACCCTTTATTGAGATTCTCATTTTGTTCATTAATCATTTCCCTGATCTCCTTTAGTTCTTTTTCCATGTTTTCCTTTAGCTCTTTGAACATATTGAAGATCATTTTTTCAAAAATCTTTGTCTAGGAATGTCCAAAGTCTGTCTTACTTCACTGATGGTTTATGAATTGTATCATGGTCCTTTGAGTGGACCATCATTTCCAGTTTCTTTGTTTGTCTTGTAATCTTTTGTTGCACACTGAACATTTAAATAGTTTAACATGTTAACTCAGGAACTTAGTCCCCTGTTCCTTAAGTTTGTATCCAGCTAGTCTTATGTCAGAGATTTCTTCAAATGTCAGAAAGAAAAAAAAATCCTTTCATAGTCATTGTAAATTGGTTCTTTATTGGCTGTTGCTCTCCTTCAAAGTTTATCCCTCCTATAAGATCAACCTGAGGCCAAAGCACAGGGTCCTGTCTTTTCTGAGCATGTGTCCTGTCCTGAGCATGCCCTCATGACCTTAGGAATTCCCCCATTTACAGGACTCTCAATGCCCCCTTTACTCTGCTTGAAATAGACTTTTACCCCCTCCTGGGTGCTTTGTTGTATGTCTTGAGACATTAATCATTTGCCCCAGGCCACTTTGATTTGTCTGTTTCTTACATTGCTTTAGCTGTCAGCAAGCTGCTCCTGCCTGCAGGGCAATTTCTGGGAAGGCAAACTAGAGACAAGTGTCCTGGTTCAGTCCTTCATCCACCACCCAAAAGATTAGCACTGACATACAGGTACCCCAGTATGAGCATAGGTTTACTCTGCTCCCCTGAAACAGGACCATGGAAAGGGCAAGCTGGCTCCATACTGCACCAGGGAGGGCTTAGGGGAGGGGCCATGAGCTTCTCTTCTCTTTTTTAAGTGCATTTTCTTGATTAAGTGCTGACCCTGTTACTTCAACTCTGTTTTCCAGAGCTCTGAGGAAGAATGACTCTGCCAATTTTTGCTAGTTGTTCAGCAATGCTGTGGTGGGCAGAACACTGGAGAGTCTTTTACTGCCAACTTGGTCCATATTCCAGTGTTTTTATTTTCCCATGCATTAACTCATTTGACCCTTATAATCCTACAAAATAAATATTATTACCATATTTTACAGAAGGAAACCAAAGCACAGGGAAGAAAAAAAAAAATTCCCAGAGTTACACAGCTAGGAAGTAGAGGAGTGGAGGTTCAGAGATTCAGATGAAGGCAGCTCTGACTCCTGAGCTCCACTATCTCTTGCTGGACTCCAGAGGCCATACCTCAGCTATAGAGTAAGAGCTCATCTACTGAGAGTGAAGTGGGGCATGTTGACAAGTCTGGTCAATATTCAAATAACTAGAGTGGGGGGCTGAGCAAGAGAGATCTAGAGAGCTAGGCAATGCTAGTAAAAAAGATCATGGGATGACATTGGAGAATATGAGTTTGTGGAAGCACCAGTCTGATTGTGTGATATATATATATATATATTTTTTTTAATCAGTAGCCTATATGGTGGAGCAAAGACCAACAGTTGGGTTTCTCAGGCTGAGAACGTTTCCAGACAGTACATGATCAGACAATACACACCTTGAAGAAGATGGGGCCTTACACGGGGTGGGGACTGATTTTAAAGAAGCAGTGAGGGGCTGGGAGAATGCAGACTATTGAGATCCTGTATTTTCTGGAACGGGCAGCCTCCAACTCAGAAGGCTGCAGGAAGAAGTGGCAACCTAGTGAGGAAGTCAGGTTCCCATTACAAGACATAGAGGACACCCTCAGGAAGGAAGTGGATAACAAAATTTTTTTACCTTACATTTGGGCTTCCATAGGGCATGGTGGAAAAGCAGGGACGTGAGAGGAGTGGGTCAGAGGAAAGAGCACCAAGTGTGTGGGATCACAATCAGGAGAGGACAGCCTGCAGTGGGCTTGTATTTCAGGCATTAGAGATGTCGAGGAGGTATCTGCCCTACAGATCCCTATGAGACTCTGGAGCTCGGATTCTTCTGGGCTAATGGAGGCTGGAGGTTCCGGGGCCACTGGCACCCATTCCCCAGAGGCGGAGGCAGGTGCTGGCTCATGCCAAGGCAGTTCTTTTCCTGATTTCCAATATGTGTCCTTTCCAAGAATTGTATGGAGAATTTAGGGTAAGACAGGGAAGTTGTGTGGCATAGAGGAAGCCTCAGGGAAAATGGTAGCTTTGAGCCACTCACCTGTGATGGTTAGGCTAATGTGTCAACTCGGCCAGCTAATTGTGCCCAGTTGTTTGGTCAAGCAAGCACCAGGCTAATTGTAATACAATGACATTCATGGGCTTTAGTCATTGGTGAGTTTACTGCATAGATGGCTGATTACATCTACAGCAACCAGGGAGATTGCCGTCAGCAATGAGTGACATTTTACCCAATCAGTTGAATGCCTTAAAAAGGGAAGTGATTTCAGCATTCAGAGAGAATTTCCCAGCTTATCTTTGGACAACCAATGTCTCCCAGAAACTCATCAAGGACCTTCATTGGACTTTCATCGGAGCCCCTGGTTTGCAGCCTGCCTGCGGAACCTGGACTTGTGCATCCCCACGGTCACGTGAGAGACCCTTATAAAATCTCATACTATTTACAGATATCTCCTGTTGATTCTGTTTCCCTAGAGAACCCTGACAAATACACTCATCCATATGCCTCAAGTTCAACAGCATGAAAGCAGACATCTGTGAGGGCAGAAAGCCCCTAGAACCTGGTACACACACACTCTCCTCTCCATAAATTGCGACGCAGACCTTTCTCCTTTAACTCCCTGTGCCTGGTCCAATACTGCTGCTAATTTGTACCAGCAGGGGTGGGCAGTGTGGTCAACGTTTTGGTTAATGCCTCAGTAAGACCGCATGGTGACTTAGGGTCAAAGTAAGCCAAGTCCTTTTGTTTGTGTTAAAAGACAGCCCTACCTGCTTTTATTTTTTGTTGTTTTTATTTTAACTGTTTCACAACGCTTGACATTCTTCCTTGAGAATGTCTACTTCTTGACCTGAATGGGAAGCCTGACCTCATTCATCAATATTCTCCTTTCAAGCTTCCCGGACCAGGAGGCCCAGGCAAGTTCTGAGGGCAGAGTTTCTCCAAGTGTGGTCTGAGGACCACCCACAGGGAGCCCCAGGCCCCAGATGCCTCAGATTCTTCTCTGGTCCTGGGCCAGGGAATCTGCCAGTATATCAAGTCCCTCCCCCGCCAAACACTCTCAGTCACATTCCAATTTGAGCACCACTATTGAAATGCCCTGTCCCCTCTCATCCCTCTTTAACTGATTGTGCCTTATTTGCCCCACGACCTTTCATTGTTCATTCAACAAGACCCACAAGAAGGTAAATTCTACAAGGACAAGGCTATGAGTCTATTTTCTTCACTGACTTATGCCAAATTCTTCCAACGGTGCCACACAGAAAGTAGTTGCTTAATAAATATTTGTGAAATAAATGAAGACATTTTTGAGTGCTCATTTTGTGCCAGCATCGGGGTAAGTGCTGGGGATTCCACAGCAAGTAAGCAGGTACAGGCCTGCCCTCTGTTTACAACCTCAGGTACTTGGAGGAGGGCGGAGGGAGCAGCAGACAGGTTGGCAGACACTAACCAAGCAATTATGACAAAGTGCAAAGTGCAAAGAGAATAATATCAGGGTTCCTCCATGGGACTCAGAAGGTAATCATCTGAAAATTATCTTTATCATTCAGATGTAAATGAACCCCTCTTGGGCCCTAATACAGACCTATGGAAGCCCACAGTATCTCAGACCAGGGAAGATTCCGAGAGGGCAGTGGTGGGAAGCCAGCTGAGCTCCACCAGGGATAAAACAAAGGAGTTGGGGAGGGGGGGCGGGCACGGCCTGCTTGGCCATCCAGGAAGGGGAGGTGAAGACAGAGCTCTGGAACCATTGACATTTCAATGTCAGCAGAAGATGTGAACTGTTCCCAAGTCTGTGGTGTCTGAGGTCTCCTCGCCTAGGGTAACAGAGCAGTAAAAGCCAGAAAGCAAAACATGGGCGGGCTTTTTTAGAGAAGAGCAGAAAGGAGAGTGATCATTCCTCCTACCCCTACCCCCCCATCCCCACCCTGTGCAGCCAGCAGCCAGCACGTGCCAAGAAGAAGATGGGCAAGTGATGAAGCTTTGTGACCAGAAATAAGGGGAGTGGTGAGCCAGCGAAAGAGGGAGAAACAGACTTAGATACATTGATGCTCAAATTTTCCCTTTGTCTTCAACATAGTCAGATTTTCTCTTTCAATTCAGTACCCCATCTCTTCCTGCAGGCAGACTCAGTGTCCTTGATTTTGATTAAAAATGAAAACTTGCATTTAATCCTGCCGTTGTCTTCTCTTTGATTGCCAGCTTTTAAAAATGTCCTGTTTTGTCTTCAGCTGCTAGGAAATCCAGAGCTAAAGTCCATGCCTGGTTAAAATAACCAGATTGTCCCAGGCATTGAGTAAATTTGCTTCCTGTTCCTTCCCTTTTGTTTTAAATATTTTATTTCTATTTTTACAGCAGCATTGCAATTGTTTCTATTCTTGGAAGTTGCTTTAAATTTTTTTGGAAGTTTGATGCAGATAAAAATTGTGAATAAATAAAACACACATGTCCATTTTCTACCACCCACCAACCCCTCAAGCCATTCTTCCTCCTTGACTATAGTTATGATGCCATGCCATGGCCGCTTTCTAGGTCCTCTTCCTAATCTCCAAATTAATCTTTTGCTACCATTCACTGCAGGCAACACCCACTCCTCCGACTTCTCTGTTCCCTTCTTTTTCTCCTTGGTTTCCATTTGCTGACCTGGCTTCGGGCTCCCACCCCGCCCTGACCCCTAAAGTTTAGCGGTTATTATACTTCTCTGTCCCTGATGCCTCAGGCCGTTTCCCAGAGACCTTTGGCCAACCAGGACTCCTGTCCCGCGAGTGGAATCGGCGTCAGCCTCCTTCCCACAACTAATTCTCTGGGGGACAATTGTGCATTCACTTGGGGACCTGAGTCTCCAGTTCAGAGCTTGGTATACCCTGCCCCCTAACCCTGGGCAATGATATAAACTTAGCCAAGGTCTTCCTCTGCGTAGTTTTGTCCTAATACTTGGAATATGTGCCCTCACTCGTTCAGAACTAAGGCTTTCAAGCCTAGCATCGCTCATCCTGCTGTTTGACAGTCACACCTCCCAAACTCTTTGGATTTTGAATTAGTATCACTACGGTGTTATGATTCACTGTGCTGTCTCTCGAGATTGCGGTGGTTTCTTTTAAACAGCTCTTCCATTAAGGTGACAGAGCCAGAGTAGAACACACACGTGTGTCGGCTCAAATCTCCAGCTCTCTGGGTGGTCCCAGCCCTGTCTTCCAAATACAGCCTCTGAGAAAGGGAGGAAAGGAAAGTCATTCTTTTTGTCCTCTCCTAAATCTTAATTTTCAATGAATGTCTGTACTTGTACCCATGGGTTGCAGGGATTCTACCCACCTTCCTTTCACTGAAAGACAGGTAAAATATTTTGAAGGAGGCACAACTGCCTGTTACACAATAATATCTCTGAGTTCTCCAGTCTCCAAGATGAACTTTAGCTGGGGTCAGATTTTGGCAAATATAGAGCGTGTGAAAACATTCATTCATTCTTCCAATGTTTGTTAAGGAGCCTCTGTTTTAGCAGCTGGGGACACAGCAGTGAGTTCCTTGTAGGCTTATCTCTAGTGAAGGAGACAGGCTATGAAACTTGTGTGCATGGTGTAACACTGGAGCGTGTTAAGTGTGATAAAGAAAAGTAAGAAAATTTTAGATGAAATGATCAGGAAGGCCTCTCTGAGGAGGTGTCCTTTGAACAGAGGCCTGAATGAAATGCGAGACAATTCCTCTTTCCCTTGCCCATGGCAGACTTTTATAACCAATCAGACCATTCTTTTCCATGGAGCCTTAAAATCCTCCACTCAGCACCCCAGGCCATCACTGCCCTTTGGTTGGTTTTAGCATAGAAGTTTCACCCTATTTTCTACCCTGTGCCAACAATGCCTTCCTTTTCCAAATCAAGGGATAAAGTATAGACTAGAGAATAAGTCTAGAGACTTCTACCCACCACTATTTAAGGGCCTAATGATGTAGGACAGATTGTCTTCTTCCATTCTCTGGTTATAAACATTCTGTGTGATGTTTACTTTATATGTCTGTGTTTATTACTTCATTCTCAAGTGCTTTCAACCCATTCACCGTCAGGGAGCTCTGCAGCCACCGAGCCTGGTGAGTCCTAACCAACCAGTTTTGAATCGTGGATGTTGGTATGCACTGGGCATATTATCAGACTGCAACCTGATAATATGTGAAAACTGTGAGAAGCATGTTCTCCCTGACAAAATCCATTTTCATAAAAACAAAAACAAAAACAAAAAACAACCTCTCTCTACTTACCCCAATTTTCTTTTATTCATTTATTTACTGAGCACATACTGGGTGCCAGACATAAGGTATTAAAGATGACCAGGATTCACAGTGTGACAGATGCCAATGGAAAATAAAGGTACTCTATGAGGGGTGATTCACAGCATATCCTTTTGTGACCACTTTGAAGGCACCAGTGACACCAATGACCTCCAGTTGCCCATGCAGTGGCGATATTCATTCTATTTGACTTAGCCCAGAGAACCATATGTTTCTCCTCTCCAGTCACCTCTCTCAGTTCTCATGATAGACAGTTTCCTGCTCTTTATTCTCTTCCATTCTTTCTCTTGGGGAGCTCAGTCACTCCCAGAGATTTAATGTCACTTCTCAAGCAAATGAGACTCAAATATGTATCCCTGGTACAACTTCCCTTCTGAGTTACAGTCCTCTGAGATATCCTTCTGGATCCTGAAATTCTGGGTGCTCAAAGTCAAATACATCATCACTGTATTTACCAGCATTCTTTTGATAGCAAATGACAGACTCCAACTTAAACTGGCTTGGGGACAGGGGGAGCAAGGAATATACTTTCTTGAGTAACCAAAAGAGTCCTGAGCTCCATCCATTATCAAGAATTGAATCTCTCTTCTCTTCCCTTTTTCCTGTATTGAATTCCTTCTGTCTAAGTCAGGGTCTCCATATTGTAGCCTCCATAAGCACCAGAATTGCCTCTACAAGTTTAGTAAGCCCAAAGGAAAGAGGAAATTTTCTTTCCCAAAAGGCCCATCAGAAAATCCTACAATTGAATTTAATTGGTGTAACATGGGACACTGGCCATCCTCTGACGAATCACATGACTGGAATGTGTAAATATCATAATTATTGAAGCCTAAATACCTGGAAGCTATGGATTAGCTTCTTTCAAATCAACTGAGAATAAGGATACTCAGTCCTCCATAGAAAATTTGAGAAAAAGCGGAAGCTATGCTGAGTAGACAAAAGCAACAGGTGTCAACTACAATCGACCCCCCAAATAGCAAGTTTCTCCAGTGACTCATTTGTTTCTTAAATGAGATAATGTATATAAAAACACTATGCAACCTGTATTGTGTTCCTCAAATGTTATTAATTTTACTACTACTATTTTAATGATATCACAAGTTTCAATTTATTCAGGCCTCAACCCCCAGAGCCATCTCTGCACCTTCCTCTTCCTTGTACCACATCAACATTTAATAGCTTGTCAGATCTTCTTGATTCTGCTACCAGACTATCGTAAGTCTTCTACCTAAACACCTTACCACAACTCTTGAACTTTTCCAATCCAAATTAACTGTTTTTGAAGCACAATGCTGATCATATAACTTTCTGGTTCATAAACCTTTCATTGGTCTTGATTGTCTAAGGAAAATTGGCCAATCTTATTAGTCAGTTCTCAAAGTCCAACCCTCCAGAAACTAGATCCAACCTACCTTTTCAGATTTACTCCCCACCACTCCTGCAAAAATATACCCTATACTTCAGTGTTCTTCACTCTACCTCTGAAACTTTCTCTTGTTGTTTCCCATGGCCAGAATGTCCTCACTCCCTACTTCTCGGTCAATGCCCTCAATGACCTCTGCAAGGCCCAACCCCAGTACCTCTCAGCCTATATCAGAAAGGGATTGCTCCATCGTCATTTAAAATTACTTTGAATGCACAGAAAGCTGGACCTGAAGGGCATTTTCTGCTAATCTAAGGTGATAGATTTCTATCTCATAAGATTCCCTCATACATGAGAATACATCACTTATCCACAAAGGGTTTTGGGAAACAGGAAATAGCCTAGTGTGCTGGCAAATGGAGCATGAACAAGACATGGAGGTGGGCGTTACTGGTAACAAGAAGGTGCTGAGAAACTCACACTTCCTATGAAAGAAGGGAAAGGTTGAGTGTATGCTGTTTTCTAACCAGCACAGGAGGTATTCTACTTCAAGAAAAGATAGCTAATTGACGTGTAGTTACTTTGAATGTGTACTTATCTCAGCTTCCTTGTGTCACTGAGTCTTCATTCTTGACTGATTGCTTCAGGGAAGTGGAGGCAACTCCATGGCAATTCCAGCTACCAAAGTTCTGTCCATCCTTGGCAGCTCCGGTACTTTTGAAGCAGCCATTATGCATTCTTTTATCTCCTCTGGCCGACTGGGGTTAGGCACCCGTCCTCTGAAGAGTTTAGTACAGTGTCTTGAACATAGTAAGAGCTCAGCTGAAATGATGTTGAAATGATGCCAAATGAAACTCTAGAAACTTGGCCAAGAGGACTCTGGGGAAAATATGTCTCCTTTAAAAAAAAAAAAACACTCTACTCTTTCATAGGTTTTTCTCAAATTAAATGATAGAACCTTTCAGATATAGCCAGAGGTTGTTTTATTTAGTTATTCATTTTCACTAAAAGAAGACATTTTCCCCCAGTGATAAGTTCAAATGACCTGGCCAGAAGTAATTCAAAATAATAAAATCAGTGTTACCATTTTGTATGCCAATAGCAACACCACCAAAATTGCCTCTGAATTGCCAAAGAGTTTTGGACACCTGAATTTATCATTCAGTCATTCACTTAGCACATATATACTGAGCACATATTAAGGGATGAGCTTTGTGCTAGGAATACTGAGTAAGAAATTTATTGACTTCATAGAACTTAGATTCTGGCAAGGGAGACAGACAAATAAACAAGGAATTACCTGCCTAAACATCCTTTAAGCACTGGGTACATAAGAGCAGTAAACTCAATGAATTGTCTGCCTCTTCATTTGCAAAATGTCAAAGTTGATTTTTATGGCTCTGTTTCATACATGACAAGGAACATCAGTGTTCCCGCAATCCTTCATGCTTGCAGAGTTGGGCACACCTTCATGTTGGGGAGGCCGTTGGCAACACCTGCTGCTTTCCTGGTCCCTAGGGAAGTCTCTGCCTTATGGCCTCCATCACCTAAGAAGAGTTGGTGATAGTGGGCTGCAAGCATTTGGGATGAGGGACATTGTGAGTCATTGCATCCACGTGCAGATCTTTTCAGAGAGTTGTGAAACTACTTAGGGATTTGGAGAGAACCTCCAATAGTAGCTTTGGATTTTCATGGTTTTTGAAAATCTTTTTTTGTATTGTTCATGAATAAATTTGTCCCATATTTCTAAGAAAGCCTCAGGAATTCCATGTTCTGGTATCTCTCCCAAGACCTAGAACATAAGCAGGAATTCACTCCAAATTTCAATCCAAATCCTTGTTATACATTCAGTCTAAATGATTTAAGGAGGCTTTTCTTAAACTGTGTTCTATGGACTCCTCCTTCTAAGGGGTAATCTGAATTGGAAATCTGAAGAACCTAATTTGAGAAATGTTTTAAGTGATATTGGTCTGTTTAGTGAACAGTTTCTGGAATAAGGACATAATTCTGAACTCTAAGGGCTGTATCTGTGATGAATAACTGGTTGCCAAGGATATCACTATGTGCAAATTACTGAAAACACAATGAGCAGATGGATTCTTAGTTAGACACAGGTGGACATAAATATTCTGATTGGAAAAGAAGTCAGCATGTATACAGCTGACATAAAAGCACACATATAATTTTAAGGCCCCATTTCCTTCCTGTGCTGCTGCCAGTGGGGCTGCCATTTGGTGTCAGATAGATACCTGGTGGAGGCCATGTGGAACCTGAGGCCAGCTATTGCATCCATGCTCATATCCTTCAGTTATCTGCCTCCCGTTTGCTTTCAGACACATTCTACTCTATGGAACTTTTCTTTCCTGAAGATCTTATAATTAAGCTCTTCCTTGGGTGCTGTGGTGGTTTGGAACTGTACGTACTCCCAGAAAATCATGATCTTAAAGATAATCCATTTCTGTTGGTGTGAACCTTTTGTAAGGAGGACATTTTGATGAGGTTAATTCAGTTAAGGCATGACCCAGGGTTGTTCTTAATCCTCTTACTGGAGTCCTTTATAAATGATATGGAGAGAGAGAGAGAGAGAGAAAGAGAGAGAGCCACAGAAGCAAGGAGCTGAAAGCAACGAAACCCAGAAGAAAAGGGAGAGACCAGTAGATGCTGTCATGTGACAGAGGAGCCCAGGATCACCAGCAGCCAGTCTTAGGGGAGAAAGCATCGCCTGATGATGCCTTGATTTGGACATTTTTCTCAGCCTCAACACTGCAAGCTTGTAAGCTAATAAATTCCTACTGTTAAAAGCCAACCCATTGCAAATATTCTCGCTGACCTGATTTTGTGATAATCAGGGTAGGCTAAACATTTGCTATATTAGAAACCATACATGTGTCCCCAGACCTAGTTTTTCTCCCTAGGTCTGGTTTTTAGAATGCTGGTGATAAATTAAGCCTGATTTATTATATGACTATCCTATATGGGAAAATACTGTAACTTTGGGTATCTTTGGTCAACCTTAAGAGATATAGCAGAGGGACGGATGTGGCTCGGGTGGTTGGGCGTCCGTCTCCCATATGGAGGGACCTGAGTTAGATCCCTGGGACCTCCCGGT
>JAQZBX010011303.1:0-42944 GCA_029593785.1 Cabassous unicinctus | reverse complement strand
CATACCACTGTCTTCTTGCCTCCATGGTTTCAGATGAGAAATCAGCACTTAATCTTATTGTGCTTCCCTTGTATGTGAGGGTTCTCTTTTTCTCTTGCTGCCTTGAGTATCTTCTCTTTGTCTTGAGCATTGGACATTTTGACAAGTATATGTCTTGGAGTTGGCTTGTTGGGATTTATACTGTTTGGGGTACACTGTGCTTCCTGAACATGTACATCCATCTCTCTCAATAGGGTTGGGAAGTTTTCAGCCATTATTTCCTTCTTGTTGATTACTCTTTAATCATCCAAGCTCTAAACTTGGGTTTTAGTTTCCAAACAATTCTGACAATTTGAAATTTGAGGGTGTTTTGTGGGGAAATAATACCGATGGAGCTCATGTAGATATCAAGTGATTTTTTATTAAAGAGAGTATGGGTTGGAGTGCTTCTGATGGACTTAACATGATTTTGATAAATACATTGTTGTACAAAAACACATCATGAAAAACTATAGGCATCATTTTATTACTGTTTATGTACCATCATATAGATATTTTTATTTTGAGATAAAATGAATGGAAGCTAGACAATTACATCTAGAGTGTACGCTTCCATGTGTTTCCAGGCTTTTCCACCTGACTGTAGAGAAAAACAACCACAAACCCCAAACATGGCCAAAACGAATCTGCATAGATGCTGAATAAATCTCTGTGACTTCTACCTCTATGCAAACTCAATTTAAGCCAGATGTAGGTTTTTTTTCCCCTGTAACTGTCTGAAAGACATCGGAACATGTGCTGCAAAATTTACCAATAGCATAATTGCAAAAAATGGCTAGCAAAAAGAAAACCCCCACCACCCTTGTTATGGGTCGGTGCCTTTGGGTGTCATGTTTGCCTTGCTGATCTGGATTCCCTAATTGCCCCAGCAAGATCCCCAGAGACAACAGTTAGAGCTGCAGTCATCAAGAGAGACCAGCCAGTACAATTTCTTCTTTGCACAGAAACAAATCTTCTCTCAGTCTGATGGGCTGGAGTAGGAACTAGAAGCAAGGTCTGATCCAGAGTTCAGGTGAACTCCAAACTGCTACCAGCACTTACAGAGACGTGCAGCGGTAGCTGCTTGCCTACGAGCAGGACTGCTCTGCGGGAAGGCTGGGACTAGAGACCAGAGTGCCTCACTCCTGTCACTCTACCTTTTCCTCTAACATGAAGACTTGGCACATTCCAAGCCTCCTTTGGAAGAAAATGGGCTAGAAATATAAGAATGCATTGACTCACACAGTCAATGGGAAAATTTAAATTCTTCTTCTGCTTCAAACAACGTTTTGTTGATTTAAATTACTGTAGAAGAATAATTCACCACAGGGGAAGAGGAATGAGAAACTTTGGAATTTATTTTCAATAAAAGATCCTGCAAATAGACGAAAAGCCCTGAAACTCTGGTTTTATTGATGCCCATTAACATGTGTACTTGTAGCAAGAGTATGAAACTCTTAAACTCTGCCCTTTCCAGGACTTTGAAGAGTTATGTGGGGAATTATAGGTGCATAAGATGAAAATGAACGCCTTCCCTTGGTAAATGTATTTAAGTAGCGTTAGGGAAACCATAAAGAGAAAGGTGAAGGAAATAGGAATTTTCCGGGTGAGAAGAGTGGATTAAATAGCCTGAGGCAAAGTTTCCCCAGAAGTTAGAATTACTAAAGAAGAGAAAGAAACGCGACACGCTTTAAATATTAGGAATATGACTCTGTCCTGAAATTTGTTTTGGGTAAGAATTTTTTTACTTCCCTGACAATCTGATCATGTATAACAGTTTGATACAGTTTTAAAAATAAACGACTGTGTTTTGGGTCAATAAAAACATAGATATAAGTGAAACATATTTGCAGTATTTCTAGTTAAGCCCTGCCTCACATCTAACCTGCTATCATTTTCCAAATGGGTCATAGGCGAGTTTCATGGCATTTCTGCATGTGAATCAATTCAGTCCCTCTGTTATGGGCTCTTTCCTCATTTATACCTTGGTCCCAAAGGGAGTGACAAGAAGAGCAGAGAGTAGAGCTCCTACTACCTACTTCCTCTGTCCTCTCTTTGCTCCTCCAAGTGTGGTCTCCAGGCAAACCACATCAGAGCCACCTGGGAGCTTGTTTGAAAGGCAAAGCTCGTGCCTCCTCAACTGACCCCCTGAATCAGAGCAAGGTCCCTGGGTGAAACGTACAAACACTGAAGTCTGAGAAGCCGTGACCTAGGGAGCACCGCTGCTCGTGGAAACGCTGATTGTGAAGCTGAGCAAGGCTAACACGGGTCATGTGACTGCGATGCCTGCTCCAGGAAATGCTGAGGTGTGGATGAGAATTCATCTCTGGATACGTGGATTTTTCTGTGTCTGCTGGACTTTTCTCTTTTCCTATTTTATGCCAACAACGATTCTATCGAACCAGTGTGGTCTTTTGATTGGTTAATTGATTCACTTGCTCCATAAATCTATATTGGACACTCTTTATGTGCCAGGCTTCCATAAGCAAAAGATGATGGGCACACCCCTGTCCTGAAGCTCCAGTTCTGCCCGGGGCCATAGGCAGGGCTTCAGGAGCCCCAGCTCAGATGCTCTTAACTTCAAGTAAATCAGAGACCCTTTGAAAGCACAGAGTGGAGGCCAAGGAAACCTCCCCCAGGAATATGCCCACAGTTTCTGGAAATTCGTGATACCAATGGAACCTACCCTAGACCTTCCAGACAGGTTTCCCTAATCTGGGCACATCAGGGATGACGTCTGGAGCTCATGACCCTCAGAGGTGTCCCAACACACCCAAAATCAAATGTAAAATTCTTCATGTGCGTTTCTTCTGGGAAGAGAGAACATAATTTTAATCAGGTTACTGAAGAAGTCTACTTCCCCAAATGCGTGTCCAGTAGGCAATCATAATTTTGAAGGTATATATAGTTTTTGCAGCATAGAAAAGCCTTCAGAGATGTTATGCTCAGCAACCCAAAAAAGTGGATAACTTGGAGACTCAGAGGCAGGATCTAAAGAAAATATAAGATCTTACGTTTGCATTTAAATCAGCTTTACTTGCCTATTGAGCCAGTATGTCCGTAAAGGGCCCCTTGACCCCCCCACCCCACAGCTACAATATTGCACGTGTTTCCAGAGAGCTGTCTAGCTGACTCCTACATCTTAACCTTCATTGGGCATCATCACAGACCCCAGCACCCTGGGAGGCTGCCTGGTCCTTGATCAAGCAGCCTTCCTTAGGTTTCCTGTAGCAGGCAGGCAGACTAGGCTTTAAGGACCTTCATGACCATGAAGAAGAGAGAGGAAGAGAGGGAGGGATGGAGGGAAGGAAGGAAGGCAGCTTAGCATGAAGGAGGGAAGGAAGCAGACACAATGCCATGACATTCTCTTTCATGAGTCTTAATGAGGCAATTTGATGGAACAAAATTTTTGTTTAAAATGCAGCTGAGCTGGAGAAAGATTTCCCTTTGGATACAGTGAATTAAAAGAATGATTTGAAGTTTAATTTAATGAAGCTCTAAACAAAGAGCTTCAGCTTTCCCAAGGTTACCCAGTTAGTAGGGCATCAGTTTTTTGTTTTACAGTTGGAGGCTCAAAATATAGCTCTTTCTCTTCCTTTCTCTTGAATAGTCATGGTGGTCTTCACAAATATGAGCAATTTTAATACTCTTTCCCTTAAATACTGTGCTCTAAAATATTCACTTCCTTTGGGTCTTTAAAGATAAAATACATAAACTAGACAATGTGCTAAAATGTATTCATTTTCTCTTTAATGGTAATTTTAAACCATAATCTCAGTTGCATCTGTAGAACTAGACTTGAAGGGAACATTCTAGGTGAGTAAAAGTTGGCATGTTACTTGCATGAAATTGATTGTATTCTTAGACTATTGAGATTTTGGAAAAGTGTCTTTTGAGTAGAAGTTTCTGTAGAGGGTTTTAATGCAGGTGATAGTTTCTTGGTATTTTTTAAATGCTGGACTTCATGTATAAACTAAGGTGCCTAGACCAGTCTTGTTATTTAATTTCTATTTACCTAATAGCCACATTTACTATAATTGAATCTTTTAATCCAGAAACACCAGGGCACTTTACAGGCATTAATTAATGCTCCCAGCTCCCCAATGTGGTAGGTAAGTGTTAGCCTTGTTTCATAAATGGAGAACTCAAAGAAAAGTTAAGTGACTTGCTCGGGGCCACCCAGGAAGCCGGGGGTGGAAGGCCGAGAGAACCTCCCCCTTCCTGGCTCTGTGCCGATGCTCACCCCTTTGACTCTCATGTGGTGAATGAGAACAAGGGGAAATCCAGAGAGTCTCCAATCTCCACACTTTTGTTTCAGAGATGTGTAAACCGAGTCACAGAGCAGTGATGTGACTGGCCTATTTGTACCAAGTTGGTAGAGAAGGGGTTAATCAAACCCTTGACTCCCAACTCATTACCTAAGATAAACGTGTCCATTCATTTATTCATTCACTGGTTGAACAAATATTCATTAAGCATCTGTTGCATGGCAAGATTGCTTAGTGGCTGGGAAGACATTGAACAAAACAAAGTCCCTGCTGAGGCACTCGTATGCCAGTAAACAAGAAGACAAATTTATGCTGCATCAGGCTGTGATAAGAGTTGAAAAAAAAGGGAGAGGAGGTCCTCAGTGTCTATGTGTGCTGGGGAGGGGGGATGTAGCTACATGCACATAACACAGCGTTTGAGCAGAGGAGTGAGATGAGAGAGCAGGTCGTGCAGGTAGCTAGGATCATCTTTCCAGGAAAAGGGAATGACAAAGCAGGTGCTCTGAGTTAGGCGAGGGCTGGGCTTGTTTAAGGAATAATGGGAAGACTGGTTTACCCCAGAGAAGCAAGCAAGAGGGAGAGTCTTAGCAATGGGATCAGAGCACGGAAGGAGACAATAGTTTAGAGGAGCTTGTCTGCCATTGTAAGGACTTTGGCTTTTACCCTGACACATGAAATCAAGAGAAGATTTGTGCAGAGGGGTGACGTGATCTGACTTAGATTTTAAAAAGATCACTCTGGCTGTTACGTGGAGAAGAGTCTGGGGTACATGGGAAGCATGATATGGGGAGACCAGTCAAGTGGACAAAGGACTATGCTGAAGGTGAATATTGACCAAGACACACTGTCATGAACTGTACAGTTCTAACATCAAATTCCAACTTCAAGGCACAAATGCTTCTCCTTGTCACGCCAAGTGTTCAATATGCTTCAGAAGGTTTACAAATATTCCTTCTGGGTGAATAAAAACAACTGAATGCAAATTTTCTCCAAGTGCCCGTTACGGTATGGCGTAGGTGTGGACGTCCAGGTCACAGTGGTGAGCAGCTTTCTAAGACCCCGAATCTGTAAATCAAAAAAAGAAAGAGGGGGTGGGGAGGAGTTGATGATGGGCTGAGTAGCCCTGCTGGAAGGAGAGGGAGGTGCTGAGTTAAGCTTGTAGAGCACTGGGTCAGGGTACCTATGCTGAAATTCCAGCTCTGTCTTAAAAGATGAATGACCTTGGACAAAGTCACCTCTCAGAGCCTTGGTTTCTTCATCAATAAAATGGGGTTAACAATACTGGTTCTTTCATCAGGTTGGTAGAGACTCAGATCATTGAGGCAAAACACTTAATACTATTTCCCAGGCAAACAGCTGGGCTCATTACCGATTAATTTTTATTATTGTTAAGTTTATTAAAGGAGGCTTTCCCATGGAAATGCTTACAAAGCAAGTCACTTTTATACTTCAGCCTTTGCTTGTTACTGCGTAAGATCTTCAAGACAGTTTAGCATGGAAATTATAGGACTCAATAATTCTGTTGGTTCTTTGTCATCAGGTATTTTTAAATGCATGCTATATTATAGATTCCAAGATTTTTAATGAGTGATCTATCATCACCTAGCAGGAAGATTCTTTGTGAATGAATATATCTGTTAGGAGTGCTTTCAGCTGCATGTAACAGAAAAATCTGACCAGCAGGGTCTTAAGTGATAAAGATATGTAATTATTCTACCATGCCAATAAGTATGGATGTTAATAGACCAGGACTGGGGTAGTGATTCAAAGATCAAAGTCTTGGGCTCTTCATAGTTTGCCATTTTATAATTTTAGTGTGTGGATTTTTTTTCAATCAACACTGCTTATCTCATGGCCACAAGAAGGCTGTCGTGGCTCCAAGCATTACAGCCTCACAGTAGAGTCACATTCAGAAAGGTAATGGCCGGGTCATAAGCCATTCTCCTTATCAGTCTCACTCCTTTCATCTTGGAAGGGAAGCCCCAAGAAGACTCCCCCTTGCCTCACATTTGCCAGTACAGGACCACATGGTGCTCTTAGACCCTTTAGCTAGATTCTTGGTCTAGAGCCATCGTGGTCCATTCCTTGTAGATGGGAGAAGTCTGCATTCCCTGATCAGGTCTCTTTGTCTGCTCTTGAACATGAAATCAGGATTCTCTTAGCAGGTAAGAAGCCTGCTCGTGCTTTGAGGGGGGAGAGGCGGAGGATGCAGCTGGGCAAGAGAGTGTCTGAATGAGCCCTTTAGATTGAGGGGTCTGAGATGGATTTTAAGCTGTGATCTGAATCTCCAAAGGAAAAAGAACCCAGCTTGGTTTGTTGGAGGAAGAGGAACTCATCCCGTATGCTGTGAATGACGGGAGGAGAGGTTGACAGGTAGGCTGGGTCCAGGTTAAGAATCTGGATTGTACTCTAGCACGGTGGAAACCCATCAGAGGATATGAAGTCAAGACGCCGAGTTCTGATTTATGCTTTCAGAAAGACACTTCTGGCCACTGAGTGCGTAATGAATGGAGAGGATGGATCGGGAGGTTATTTCAGGCAGAGGCAGTAGACAATGGAGGCTTTGCTAGGGCGAGGTGGAAGCCACCTCCTGGTGCTTATTCCCTGTGTCCCCTCCCACACTTTACCAGGGTTAGTCACTGTGACCATGAAAATATAGCACAAGCGAAGGTCTGTCTCGCCCAAGGATAGGTTACAAAAGACATCTTACTCTCTCTCTCGGATCTCTCTCTGGGTGAAGTAAGCTGCTGTATTGCAAGCAACCCTAAGGAGAGGCCCATGAGTTACGGAACTGAGGTCTCCAGCAAGGAAGGTCTCTAACAGCCAGCAAGGAACTGAGGCCCGCTGGCAACTACGGGAGTGAGCTTGGAAGTATCTCTTTCTCCAGCTGAGACTTGAGATCACTGCCGCCCTGGCCAACAGCTTCCACTGCAAGCCTGGGGGAGACCCTGGCAAAGCCCCTCCCAGATTCCTGAGGCTCAGAAACTGCACGAGGTAATAAATGTTGGTGGTTTTAAAGTGCTGTATTTTTGATAATGTATTACACAGCAATAGATCACTTACCCAGATGGGTAGCAGTGGAGGCGGAGAGGATTAGAATTTTAGAGAGTTGGATGCCTATTCCTTATAGATTATGTATGAGGAGTGAGATAAAAGAGTCTGATCAAAGTTAGCTCCCTGATATCTCACTTATGCAACTGGGTAGCTATTAGCGCCACTTACTGAGACGAGGGAATTTAGATAGAAGAGTAGGTCTGTAGGGAAAGTATGGAAATGTAGTCCTGAGTTTCACTTTAGGTCATGTTAAGTCTGAGATGCTATTTGCCAGGTGGGCAATTCGCTATGTGCCTGAATTTCTGGTGTGAAAGCAGGCGTGGAGAAATAGATTGAAGAGCCTGTAGAATATAGGTGGCATGTAAAGGCTGTAGAACTGGACGGGGTAACCAAAGAGCAGGTATTGGGAGAAGGGGCCCCACTCAGCATTGCTGTTCTTATTGTGAGCATCGATCAGGGAATGAAATCTGACTATCTGTATTAAAACACAGCTCACTGTTCAAATTAAAACTCAAAATGGGAACACATATAAGTGTTAAGTTGTCCTCGCTGGGCCCATTCAATATTGGACATCATTACTAAAGAAACCCTTTAAACCTATTTATGACGTGAAATTTGTGCACTGTGGGCATGTGTTAAGATTGCTATGGGGACCTTAACTCTTAAACTTCCTGGCACTATATATATTTTAATTTGAAACCTTCCTATTGTACAATCTTAAGTTACAAGTTAAACATGGATAGCTATGCTCTCTGGCTTCCTATGAATCTGAATTTCCAAAGAAACAGGTACCATGGTATTGGCTATTTGTAAGTGTGGAGAAATCTAAGGAAATCTATTTTTATTTCATATTCCATAGCAAATTACAGTTCAGTATGGGCCCTTAAAAGTAGCTTTGCTTTATACTTCAAGCAACTTGCTCACTGTGAGTTTTCAGGGCCTGTTGGCTCGTATGCTCCTGGCACTCTTTGATAAATGACATGGAGTGACAGAAACCTTGCATTCCCAGGCCTCTTGGAAACAGGCCAAAGAGGTTTTCTTTTGCTTTGAGAATTTGCTGAAGGAAAACTAAAAGCAATCTTCTACGTGAGGTCAATTTCCATTATATTGGAAGCTTAGAATCTGCACGATATGAAGTAATATAGCACGTCTAGTGGTTGGAAGAATGCATGTCCGATAAATTTCATAAAGATAGTGGCAGGCACTGAGTCTTCTGTGTTGGGGGAATAATAGGGCTGAAACCTACCAGAACGTCTTGAAAGTTGACTATGCATAGGATCCTCTTTCTTTGCTTTCTGGGCTGTTATTTTCCCATTTCAAGGAAGACCGAATCCCCAGGGAGTGAAGACTTTTGATGTGGCCTTAAGCTCACAATTTGTACTTCCCTTCAGAGTACCCACCCCATCACCATGCCCTGTAGCTCAGTCATGACATGTCACCAGCAGGTGGCAACAGCGAGTCCAGTGGAAAGGGAAACCCCAGGTCAGGCTCTTGCAGACACCTGGGAAGGGTGGCGTGGCAGCGTGAGGAGGGGAAAACCATTGATTTGTTCTTAAAAAGCAGCGCGCTGCGGCGCGGTGCTCCACTTCTCCAGAAGCCCCTTTCCTCGCTTCCATAGGCGTCGACTGGGGCTACGGGTCAACACTCTCGTAAGCAGAGGGGGGTCCTTGAACAGCCTGGGGGTCTTCCCCTCCACAGGAGCGGAAGGCCGTTTGCTGGTGGGTGACATGGGTCTCCCTTTCTGACTTGTCTGCCCCTGTGGGCCTCTTAACCCTGAAAGCAAGTGGCAGCTAATCATTTATTACTTAGACGATTTAGCCAGAGCCAACCAATTTGACCGTGCTGGGCGGAGTGTCACAAAGTGTGGACTGGTGACTGTGCTATTTGCCAACAGGCAGCCCTGACAGACTTGCTGGTGTTCAAGGTTCTCCGGCGTTGCCTGCCGGTGAGGAGCCCCATGTCGCTGCAGACATCGTTTCAGAGAGGGCCTCATCCTTTGCGGTGGCCTTGGTACAATTTCAGAACTGGTTTCAGGACAGATACAACATGGCGGAGGGGGTGTACCAGGCTGGTGACACGTGCACTGAGGGTCTCGAGCTCTCGTTTGGCTCAGGGTTATTTGAGGAAAGCCTTTGGGAGTGGGTGTTCTTGAGGATGGAAACCCTGGAAGGGCAGCTTTTGCAGGCCATGGATGGGACCAAGCCATGAATGGGTGAGGTTGAGCCGCCCCCGCGTCGCCTCAGAGCTCAGCATCACCTTACAGACTTGAGAGTCAGTCAGCCTCAGCCGTCACAATGCACCAAGGGACAGAAGCACGGAAATGCGAGGACATGGCTGGAGGCACAGCTCTAGCTGCGCGGCTCTGAAAACCGACCCGTCATGGGCCCCCGGAAGCAAGTGGGAGGGCGTCTTGTGGAACCTCTTGCCTCCCCTCCCACTCAGAATCCAACTGTTTGCTGCCCCGTCCCACTCGCTCTCTGAGGACAACAGCTCGGCATGTTGTGAAGAAGAAGGGAGGCTGCACTTACCTGCCACCTGCACAAAAGCACCTTCATCCACGAGTCAGGGGGTCAGGACACACGCTTTGGTTTTGCCTGTACCCGACATTTTAATTCTTGGCATGTCACATAGTTTTTGAGTTTCCATTTGCTCATCTGTTAAATGGGTAAAGATCCTGCCTTGGTGGCTGTCTAGAATATTTGATAATATTAACAACTAATTGTGACTCATGAATTCTCATGCTGATCGCCAGGCCACAAGGCTTGGCGCTTCATCCATCTCACTCGGAGAGAAGACAAAGTCCAACAACCCTCTGTGAGGCCCTATGTGATTTTCTTCTTTTTTTCTCTTTCTGACCCCACCTCCTCTCCCCTCACTCGTTCACATCACCTCCTGACCCCCTGCTACGTCTTGAGGACATCAGGCCTTTGCATTGCCTGTTCTGTCCCAGAGAGGCACATGACGGAATTCCTCAGCACTGTCCAATCCTTGTTCAAATGCCGCCTTCTCACTGACGTCCACCAGGACCACACTTTTTAAAATCGCAAACTGCCCCCCACCTGCACCCCAACCTTCCTGTATTCTACGAAGTACTCACTTACTTATTCATTAAGGATACTCTTTATTGTCTGCCTCCCCACATGGAATTTACGTTCCACAAAGAGGAATTTTGGTTCCTTTTTCAATGGAGTATCCCAAGTGCCCTGACAGTTCCTGCTATACAAAGCCATTTGGGAAATATGTGGTGGGTGGAAGACAACACCACAGACTCCTCTCCTTCCCTCTCTCTGCCTCCCTCTCTCGCCTTCTCTTTCTCCTTCTCTCCCTCCCTCCCTCCCTCCCTCTTCCTTCCCCCCTCCCCTATCTCATACACTCTCAGATACACTCATACCTCCGAGCTATTGTGGGCTCACTTCCAGACCATATCGCAATAAAGAAAGTCACACGAGTTTTTTGGTTTCCCAGTGCATATAAGTTTCGTTTACACTGTTTGTAGGCTATTAAGTGTTCAATAGCATTATGTCTAAAAAAACAACATACGTGCCTTAATTAAAATGACATAGAGACCCAAAGCGAGCACACGCTGTTGGAAAAATGATGCTGACAGGCTTGCTTGATGCAGGGTTGTCACAGACATTCAATTTGTAAAAAAAAAAAGCAGTATCTGCAAAACACAGTAAAATGAGGTGTGCCTGTACACTCACACCCATACCCACAAATACACTCACACAGGCTCACACATGCTCTCAGACACACACATCACACACACTCTTCCATGTACACACACTCACAAAGACATAAAATATTTATATTTATTTTAGATTTGATGAGGTTGGCTAATAATACATTTTAAAATATTATTTCAAAGGCAAGTAGAACTGCTTGAATATTCATTCAAGTGAGTCTGCTAGTTTTCTTCTAAAACCATTTTTTATGAAAGGAAATAGCTTTATATTATAGAACAGGAAAACCTCATTATGCAGATATTTGTTGGAAAGCAAAATCTTTATTAGTGAAATTACTGTGAGATGGTCAGTATGGATATGGAAAAAAAAAAGCCAGAATCTAAAAATTTTTTAAGGGAAATACAGTTTTAACTCTTTAAATATGGAGTAGTGATAAGCAGAATACTAAGACATTCCAAATAAACACTCTGCTAGACATAGTTGAATGACTAGATAAGGATAATTTTATAATTAACACTCTGTTTGTACGCAGTAGGGTAGTTGTGAATGTGTGTGAAAGCGATTTGTTCTCTTAAGTAAGTTTAAACATCCCCACCTCCACTTGTTTACTTTATTAATTTTCTTAATCAATTAATTTTTTTAGATAATGGGGAAGTAAACTGTGGAGAAGTAGATTAATTTGTGTTCGAATTGCCACAATGATAATTCATAAAGAGTCTTAAAAAAGATTCTAGTCTCTTGCAAAAATGTTACTGCCTGATGAAAGTATCAGGTAGTTGGTTCCGTGGCTGATTCTGACCTATTTGCATTCACGCTTCTGTACCCAGAAGCCTTCCGGATATGGCGTTCAGAAAACGTCTGAGCCACCAAAACGTGGATTCTGGTTTTCTTTTTGTTTTGTTGGTCAAGGAATATTAGTGATGGAGATGAGGGGGCACTTTTCAGCTCCATGTAGTTTTCCCAGTTTATTTTTGGGCTCTCATTGCTCATTGCACCCAGGAAGATCACACCCAGGAAGTCTAGCTGCTTTCACTGGGCACCTTGCATCTTCACCTGTTTTGGAGTGAGGGGCTGTAGAATCTAGTCCTCACACCAGCCGGTGGGGGGGGGCTCCTGGCTCATCAGGGTCTTACACTTTTCCCAAATAGGGCATTAGGTGATTGAATAGTTCTGGGTGCTGGAAAGCCTCACCTCCTGTACAGCTAAAATTGGAGTCCTCGGGGTGTCCCATAGGGCATGGGCATGTCCAGGGATGTCATCAGGCCCTCTCTACCTCTCTCCCTACACGTCAAATCCTTTCTCAAGAAAGCCAAGAGTGACATTACCCCTTAGTTTTTTCTTCTGTAGACCAAATGCATCCATTTCATTAATATTTTTCTAAGAAAGTAAGCATATCAACAATGGAAAAGTTTATACATGTGTAAAAGTTCATATAATTTTTTGGAGGTTTACCTCTTTCTTAAAGGTGATCTTGCACATTTCGCCTCCAGGGGGGAAAATCTTCTCTAGTTGATAATGGGAAAAGGAAAAAGAATTTGCTCTCTGGAGGCTTTTGACCAAGAACATATCTATAAAATGAGGCACATGCCTCTGTCACTACCCAGTCCACCTGGGTCCTCTGCCACTGCTTTCCTCTTGCAGGTAGAGTCGCAGACGCTCCTAATGACATTGCTGGTCCTCAAATCTGCCAGAGGCTGATTATTATCTTCACTTCTACTCGGGGAGGAGATTACTGAAGGCTGAGTGGCCAAGAACCTGCCCAAATGTTGGGAAAGTCTAGCCTGGAATCAAATCCGGCTCTCTGATCTATTTGAGTGACTCTGAAGGACCGCGAGCGCAGTCCAGCGGAGAACGGCATTAGTTTACGGAATGACGACTTCAGATCGTCATTGAGATACAGAAGACTTCTTGATTGGTCAAAATCTAGGGGATGTGGAGGGAATTGTCTAACCCTGGGAATGTCTTTGATCCTAGTTTGATCTCCAAATCTGGGTTACTATGATCACACAGTAATGATCATTTTGAGAATCATAATTGGCAAAATTATATTTTTTCTTAGGCACAGATAACAGAATCCCCTGGAGGAAATTAAATATTGGAATAGAGCAGGGTAAAAAGAATCGTAATGGAAAATCACCTTGTACTTTAAACATGGGGGGCTCCAACATCGAAAGGGATTCTTGCACTGTGTCAGATTGTTTAGTCAGCTTTACTACAAATTTGACGTCAGATTTTTGACAAAATTTGGTCAAAACCAGATTTTCTGCTCCATCCCTGTAGTCGATTTTGTCTGCTGGCAAATGAGGTGACCCCATGTGGGCTTTTGGAAACATTCAAGCTATTTTACATAACGACTCTGGTGCATGGGGTGGCAGTGGTGGGACTGTAAACAAATGGTTATTCACAGGTGTCACTTGAATTCCTAGTTCACGTATCTGAACATTTTTATTTATTTGACGACCTCAGACTTATGCTTCTTGCCCCATGAACATATTTTCCAAAATTTGAAAGAATCCATGAGTTTAGTTTCAAAGTGTATAATATGTTTTGTGACTATAAAAGGGAAAATCAATGCGATAGAATATGGTTTCAAAGTTATTTTATTAGGAAGATTTAAAGAAAGTCAACAAATATGGAGCCCTTGGATAAAAACTTTAATTAGCAAAGTCTTAATTGAATGCTGAGTAGAAGCTGACACTGAATCTATATTCAGTCTAATACAGTGAGCACTTAGCAGCCTACGAAATGATGCAAAAGAGAGTTTTGCATATTTACCAAGTCAGAGCATAAGGATCTTTACATGGACAGTCAAGGGTGGCCAGGATGAGTGACACCAGTGAAGTAGGAAAGAGAGGCCCATTCGTACTCAGGTGGGAAAGAGAGGCCTATGCTTACTCAGTGTAAGAGAGGCCCATTCATACTCAGGTGGGAAAGAGAGGCCTATGCTTACTCAGTGTAGGAAAAAGGGGCCTGTCCTTACTCAGTGTAGGAAAGACAGGCCTATCCTTACTCAGTGTGGGAAAGAGAGGCCCATTTGTACTCAGTGTGGGAAAGAGAGGCCCATTTGTACTCAGTGTGGGAAAGAGAGGCCTATCCTTACTCAGTGTAGGAAAAAGAGGCCTGTCCTTACACAGTGTGGGAAAGACAGGCCTATCCTTACTCAGTGTAGGAAAAAGGGGCCTGTCCTTACTCAGTGTAGGAAAGAGAGGCCTGTCCTTACTCAGTGTAAGAAAAAGAGGCCCATTCATACTCAGTGTGGGAAGGAGAGGCCTATCCTTACTCAGTGTAAGAAAGAGGGGCCCATTTGTACTCAGTGTGGGAAAGACAGGCCCATTTGTACTCAGTGTGGGAAAGAGAGGCCTATCCTTACTCAGAGTAGGAGAGAGAGGCCTGTCCTTACTCAGCGTAGGAGAGAGAGGCCTGTCCTTACTCAGTGTAGGAAAGAGAACTCTATCCATACTCAGCGTAGGAGAGAGAGGCCTGTCCTTACTCAGTGTAGAAGAGAGACGTCTATCCTTACTCACTGTAGGAGAGAGACGTCTATCCTTACTCACTGTAGGAGAGAGAGGAGAAGCACGCCTCACAGGGTCACCTGGAGAAGCACGTCAGGAGCTTCCGGCTCCACTGAGCAGGGAGGGAGCGAAGGTCCAGCGGGCCTGGGGTTCGCTGTCTAATGTTATGTGTGTGGAGCTGTAGTGGTCTGTCGAGCAAGAGTGAGGTTTGGGGAGTTTGTGTTTGACTTCTGCAGGGTGTGAACCAGGTAGGATGCAGGGAGGAGAGAGAAGCTGTTTATCTTGGGTAAGCAGGTGTCCGTCGCTGAGGGACCCAGCAACAGGCACCCTCAGAGGGAAAAAGCAAGGCTCCAGTGCCTACCCACCTCACCTCCCCAGAAACACAGCCCAGCCACAGCAAGATGCTCTGCTCTGGAGAGGCGTTTCCTCATCTAGCCCTCACCGCCCCCCCGGAGTTCGGTTATTCTTTCCATTTGACAAATCAGAAGACCAAGACTTAGAGAAGCGGACGACTTGCAAGGTCGTGGGGTGCTGACGCAAGGCCTTGGCCCATTATTGCCCCATCGGATTAAATCTCCCCCTCACCTGGGCCCCCTGAGCAGGGGGTCTGTCCCTCATAGCCTGAAGGAGCATCACTCACATGTTGAGAAGCCACATGGGGTCAGATTGTATGGGACCTTGTATGCCAGCCTAGGGCATTGGCACTTATATTAGGACGCAAATGAAGGTTTTTAAGCAGAGGAGTAGCTTCATTCCAGTGATTTTTTCCTGGAAATTCCATCTATCAGGAGGCTGCAGAATGAATTGCAGTGGTAGAAGATTCCAGAGATAAGGAAACACATGTCATTGTCCTTATATATCTAAAATACATAACATCAGACACATCTTTCTGTGGCTTTCTTTCTTTGCTCTTTTCTTTATTTTTATATTTTCTTGTGCTTTATTGTTGATTCTTATTTATTGCACATGCAGAGCCATGGCTCACACCCAGCAATTTAAAAATAAGATGTGTGATTTTTTCCCACTTTCAAGTAGCGCATGCCCTAGGATGGAAAACATGATTTGTTAAAAGTATAAAGTAAAAAGCTCCAACCTCATCCCATTGCTCAAAAACCAGCACTGTTAATATTTTAATATGTTCTTTCCTGTCTGTCTTCTACTACTACATATTACAGAGTCTATATCAGTTTGTGTCTTATTTTTATCTTCATATTATTGTTTTGCATGTTATAAATTCCTGAAATCTTTAGTAATATATTCCATCAGAATGGCTAATTAATAGCACAAATGACCAAAATCTGCCCCTGTTACAATGATATTCTTTAGGACAAACATACTTCGATGATGAAAAGAGCAATGTAACCTACAAAGTTGCATTTATTAGTGATCACTGCTGTGAACATATTAAGTGCTCACTAAACACTTATTGGCAGCTTGCTTCTCCACGCTCTTGTCACGGCGTTTAAAACTCTTATCTAGAAACTGGAAGTACGCTTCTGAAAGGGGGACTTCAGCCTGGAAGGCTTACTGGAAAACAAAATCACTAAAAAACTCTTCTAAACTCTGGAGAAAGGCTGCATAATTTAGGCTTTTCTACATTAAAGTTTGGCCTGAAGGAAGGCTGAAAATGATGAAATTTTAAGGTCTATTTTTTTTACAATATGATATTAAATGAAATAAAAAACATTCACAATATCCCTGATACGCATGTACCACAATTTATGGCTTAACAGGTAATGGTCAGAGAAAGATGCTATTTTCTAAATAGCCTTCTGTCTTTTTTATTTCTGTGTCCAGAGTATGAATTAGAAGACGAAAGGCATTTTCTCTTTCCTTCCGATTTAATTTTTGTTTGGGAGGGGGTTCAGTAAAGTACAGTTTTCTAGCCTCCTTTTGAAGTAGACGGAAAACCTCTGAGGATATCAATAGCCTCACCTTCCAATGTATCATATAACTCTTGCTTATTAACAGAAAAGAAAGAGGAAAAAAAAAACCTCTCTAACCAAACACCAACCCAACATTCTTGGAGCAAATTGTCCCCTTAGCTATTTCTGAGCAAGTCAAGCTAACACACGGTCAGGGGACCCTAGCTGCTGACGTGGCATTCTCGTACTTCAGGCTTTAGGCTTCTGGATTGTTAAACTCTACCCTGACCCTGCTAGGTCCCACGTCAATATCCTAGAGCTTCAAAGATATTTTTGAGTTGAGCAAGACAATTAAAGATGAAAAGGCACAATTAAGAGGAACCTCAATTCCTTTTTAGATTTTGGATTATTAAAAAGACACTAGTCGTGAGTTTCTGCTTGAAAATTTTAAGGTTCTTGTAAAAAAAAATTCAGACCTAGATGACACAGGAGCCATTTCTCTCTCCGATTTTCCTCAAGAGTGGAGTTGCCGTGTGTCTCAGTATGTCTAGGAAAGTCCCAGCTTATGGCTGTTGTCTCCCTGTGTAATTATTAACAGCACTTCCTATTACTTTCAAGAGTTTCTGGTTTAAACAGTCAATTATACAGTTACCTAGCTAATGAGGAAACAGAGCTTCCAGCCTTGAAAGAGCTGCACCAGTTTCTCAACTAGACCAAACCAGCTTGTGGCAAAGTAGAGATGGACAAACTCTTCCAACTTCCAAACTTGGATTAAATGTATTATAGTGATTCCAGTCATGATTTCAGAGGAATTGAGTAAATGCAAAGAGCCTAGCTTTTTGATTAAGCTGTACAGGTGCCAATGGTTCTCAAACTTCCGCTTGCGCTGGCTTACCTGGAAGGGCTTGTTAAAGCAAAGCCTGCTGGGCTCTATCCCAGTTTCCTATTTCAAAGCTCTAGGGCAGGCCTGGTGATTTTTGTTTCTAACAAGCTCCCATCCTCTGACGCTGACACTACTGACACAGGGAGCCCACGTCGAGAACCACGGGCATGCATCTGTTAGGGCAAGTTTTCCATATTGTCAAGGTAGAGGTGTGAGTGTGGTCCTTTCCCAGGCTGTAAGTGTTTGCTTCTTCTTCTCAATATATAATTTATTTTATATGCACCAGAATTTTCTCACAGCCAAAGCTAGAAGGGTGGTGTGGAAAACTAAATCTGAATGCAAAACTATCACAGAAGGTAGGGGGAGGTGGGGATGAGAGTGCAGAAGAGAACATTTCTTTGGGAAGAGTATTCTCAGGAGGTACAGGGCCAGTGTTTGAGGGCTCCCTGGAAGGTGCCCAGGTGGGAGAAATTGCTCCCACACTTAGCTTGAGACTCTTGCTATTCAAAGTGTGGTCCGTGAGCCGCCAGCGACACCTGGCAATTGCTGGAAGCGCAGAGCTGGGAGACACCAGGGCTCAGGCCAGAGCTTCTTAGACAGAGTCTCGTTGATTTGCCGCAGTGGGCCGTTGCAGGAGGAACCGAGCCACTGAATTGGTCGGTTTTCTCACTGAGATACTAACTTCAGAGAGTCTCGGCTTTCAAACCATGATAGAAGTAAGATTAAAGTTTCCAATAAAATGATCTGAGTGAGTTCAGTCTTCTAAACATTTAATGCCATTCTGGGACAGCAATTTTCTGGGTGGGGAAGGCAAGATTCTCTTTCTCTCGCTGCCTTTCTCTTCCATTTGGAGAAATAAGTCAATGGAAGTAAATGGGAGCCCAGGGTGATTCGGTTAGAGTCACAAGGTAAGCATTTCAGGGAAATGTTTGTCACAAATGCTTAAGCTGCCATTGGGGGAATTCTGCCTGCGCCTCTAGCCGGGAAGGATGAAGTTATGTGTTGATAAGCAGTGTTTAAACCTGATTCACCAGGTCTGAAGGCGGAGTCACGGAAAATATGTCCGGAAGTGTTATTTCAACTACTTTGAACTTTCCGGGAACAATTAGATCTAAATGATAAGGCAAAGGCATTGGATTCTCATTCCCTGCTTTTCTTTAATAACAACAATCGAAATGGCAAGACCATTTTCCCGTCAAAAAAGTAGTGAAAACAGGATTTTGTGTGAGTCAAATAGAATCACCTTTGCAACTGAAGCAGTGGTGAGTCACACTTGAAATTGCTCGTCAACTCAGAACCCTGCCGTCGCTGTGAATGACATGCTTTCCTGAATTCGCCTTGAAAATAACCAGCCCCGCAAAGCACTGGTTTCCCCTCTGCCTGCCTTTTAAGAGGCCAAGCTTTCCAAATGCACCTGCAGTTTTGAGTCAACAAAAATCACCAACCCAGGGTGATAAGCTCCATATAAATAATTAATGACACGGAACTAATTACTCCTGCATTAGGGCCACCTGCACCTCAAAGCTCAAGAGCCCCAGGTGCGAAAATTGCAGGGACAGCTAATTGTGAGCTGCATTTCCTCACGTCAGCCGTGCAGAGGAGGCCCCAGCTGCTTCCTGCTCACGTTTTTCAAGGATCAGCAGGCTGAGCAGGAGTGGGGCTGGCTGCACTTGCAACTATCTCCACAGACACGGTGGCTCTCGGAAAGCTGAGCCCTTAGAGGCCACCAGGGCATAATAGGGATTAGGTTTCATGAGAGGAAAACACACTCTGAAGGAAGGATATAGTTGGAAATTGTGCCTAAAGCTCTGTGAAAGCCCCTGGGTGAGAGTGTCACCCTTAGGTGCTACAGGGAGTTCGCTCTCGGGTTCAGAGGACTCCAAGATTGCAATCCCAAATGTGAATTAACTCACGAATGTGTATTTCCCATGGCTACACGGGGAATGTCATAAATGTGCTGCTCTGCCAGTGGGGATCTGGGTTGAGTGCAGTGGTGGCGTGAGTATGTGCAAATGGAAGTCCACGGGAGACCAGCCTCGGGGTAAGAAAATCTGGTTTGAATGAAATCTATCCCACAGACTTTTATGCTTATAGTGACTTAAACAGAAGCAGAGGTTCTCAGGCCGTCCCCCAGAATGCTCTTTATTACTTCGTGTTGGCTTTGGAAGTAAGAAGAAAAGAAAAATCACAATCGAAGTTATTACCTCTGACAACTTTAACATCTCTATTTGATTTTGCTTGATACAAAACAGGATCTCTTAGGTCCAGCTCCTCATTTCATGATAGCGTCATACCAAATATTATTCCTGCATGGTGGTGTGAAGATGAGGAAAACAACACTTGGCTACTCAGTGGAACATTTATGAAGTGATTGAATTAAGGATTCTAAAGGCCCTTGGAAAAAAAACCCAGGTAAGTTTTCCCAACTACGTGTTTTCCTTTCTGCACACGTGCTCAGACACACACAATATTTTACATGAATTAGATCATAGAATACTTGTCATCCTATTTAAAGAAAAAAATCTTTTTTTTTTTTTTGCTTAATTCCCTCATCTACTTCTCTTCTGCCATGCAACTTTAGAATATTTAAAATTATATTAAAATAAATGTAGATGGTGATCTCTAGTCATTTTTCTTACAAAAATGGAATTTATATTTTTTCCTGCATCTTGCTGTCTCTCAATATCTTCAAGTCAAATGGATAGGTTGACCCCATTCCTTTTAATGGCTGCATACTATTCCACTCTATGATTATGCCACGTTTGTTCAACCCTTTCCCTTATAGATTAGAATTCACATTATGTCCTATCAACGGTGTTACAAGAAACACCCCTGTGCTTGTTATATTTGTACCTTCGCAGGGTTAGCCCCCAGGATCAAAGGCGAAGTGCAGCTAATCTTAACAGGCATCGCCACGTTCATTTTCAAGACGGCTACACCTAGTGACTTTTCCTATGGTGATATGGGGGGACATTTCCCCTGGGTCCTCACCGGGAGCAGGTGTGGTGGCTCTAAATGTGTAGCACCTGGAAGGACACACTGCCCACTAGTGACATCTATTGGTTCTGAATACAGATTTGTTGGGTTAGAGTTTCTTGTTGAGTGGCCTTCAGTAGTCCACTTCACTTCCCAGGGCCTCCGTCTCCTCATGTGTACTAAGTGGATGGCAAGGATTCTACCACTTCATAGGGTTGGTTGGGAGATTAAACAGGAGATAATACATGCTTAAGAGTCTTAGCCCTGTGCCTGGACTAGCCTTAGCACTCACCCAGCAATAGCTCTTATTATTAGAATATTATAGATTGATCATCAGGACCTTTGAGAAATATCTGGGACTATTGCTCATTGCAATATGATACAATTGTAGTGAGCAATATTCCTAGATAAATTGTGGAATTCTACCCAATTTGGTGGTAAGTAGGTAAATACAAAGCAGGTGCAAGCCTCCCCATAATGCTTAACCACAGAACACAGTGTCCAGAACCAGGAGGCCACCTCTGATCACCTGTAAATGTGGAAAAGAGTAAACTAAAGTTCAGGTCATTAAAGAACTGCGCTCTGTATAAACATAAACCTTTTATGGGAGTTGGCATATTAAATATGTTCAAATGTTATTTCTTCTCTCCATATGTTTGAAGGTAAAATCCAAGATGTTACCAGTAAGTTGTGAGGTGGCATCTCTCTCTTCAGAGCATTTTAGTCCTATGTGGAGGTAGGCCACGTCACCTGGGCTGTTTCTTCCACTCTCACCCTATCCCATGTGATTTATGTTCCTCACCCACAATCTCTGAGACAGGGCCCAAAATTATGCTTCCGGGAGCATCTTGTGGTGTGTGTGTGTAGGGATGGGTCCCTGTGAAATGGAGGCATTTCCCTTGAGAAGCTGCTCGGGTTTATGGCAGGCAGGCGACAGTGGCAAACGTTTGCTTCTAGCCACAGGTGAAATGGCCTCTCCTTCACGTGGGAATTCTTGTGTGAATCAGGAAATCGTCAACGCCCTGAGAGCGTGGCTCCTTGCCTCGTCCTGGGCAAGGTCTAGTTATGAGTGAAAGCTGGATTTTATTGGAGCAGGACTTGGAGAATCCTGAGGATGTTTGCTTGTTTGTCTGGGGGTTTTGTTTGATATTGAAGCAGGAAATGTGAAGTATGAACTGTGTGACCTCCAAGTAAACATCACTTGCTTGTTTCTGAACCAGAAATCAGGGCATGCTGTCTGAGAAAGGAGTTTTCAGTAGCTGCTAGGAGTAAAGCCAAACAGTCACATTTCCAAGACCTTTTCATTATTTTGTGGAATATGTGAAAAAAATAGTCAAAACTGGTATTGACTTGAAGAATCAAAAGCTCATTTTCTGTACACTAAAATTGAAATTTAGTTTAGTATTTTTTGAAAAATACATTCTAGCCAATTATCATACTGACTCCACACCAGACAGCAATTTATGCCCTAGATATTTCAAAGTATTAATTCAGTAACCCCCTCTTCCTGAAGGTCCATGATGTATAAAGAACAGGCAATTAAACTCTAAAAGCCTGATCTAACTCCCTTCTAAACTTACAACTGAATATGGGAAATACAACCTTCGCCAATAATTTCAATATGTATAGAACTCTGAGCAAGTAGACCTGACCCTAGGTGAGTGTGGGAGACGAAGGAATCTCTCCTGCTTGGAGGGCCACCACGTGTCACATGGAGGCTGGAATGTGTCTGAGCCTTGAACGATGAGCAGGAAGTCCAGCGTTTTCAGTGAGAGGCAACGGTGTGTAGGTTGACAGTGTGAGGAGGGTTCTACAGAGAATGAATAGATTGGTTTGAATCCCAACTACGTGGGATGATTTCAAATATTCCCTTTCATTGTCTTTTCATTTAAACAAATTCATGGATCAATCAAAAGAAAAATCCCTTGTTACGCCTGTTTCTTCACTCCGGGCTCAAAAACTTGTTTGCCCAAATCCAATAAAACGGTAGGCAAGTAACTTTGAAATTGTGGTGAAAGCATAATGTTGAGGGTCCTGAAAAACAGTTGGGGGGGGGTGACTTCCATTCTGGAGTCCACATGGAGTTATTAAAAGTTTTGAGCAGGCATGGTGGTGGGATTGCCTAAGATGTGATGGTTCCTAAGGTAACTGGAAGAAAAACAAGACTTACCCATTGTTTAATGAAAGTGGGAGAAGTCAGAGAGAAATTTGAGATTTTTAAACTGTTGTGGATTGATTAGAAGGTAACACAACGATTAAATGCTTGAGCTGTAGAGTGAATATATTGTTTAAAATTCCATTTCCCTCACTTACTAACAGTGTAAATCTGGGAAAGTTTCCTCATCTTTAAAATGGGGAGTGAAATAGCAGCCCTAGTAGAGGCCCTGTGCTCCTGTAGACTATATGTTCCATAAATTTTAGGTATTTATATTAGGAAAATATATCGGGCAATAATGTCTAGAGATTTTTACTAATTACCCATGTTGCTCCCCTTGTTGGAGGAAAATATCTGTGGCAGAAATCAAATTAGCAAGAACTAGCAGGTGGGATTTTGCCTTGTTTTCCCATTTGTAAATTCCTTTTAGAATTCTGTAGATGATTTACAGAAGTTCCAAGAGTGAAGGATTGAAAGAGGGAAAAAAAAAAAAAATGGGAATGGTAGGGTGGACACTCTGAACCAAGGCTCAGAATTATTACAAGAAAAATGATGTGTGATGGGGGAGTGAGAAGCCAGTAGGAGGGAGCCTGCACCTACGTGCAGTCATCACACTGCTTACTTGGGATGAGATGCGGAAAATTGCATGCAGAGCTCAAGAATGACAGTCCCAGCTATGATTCACCAAAGAAGCCACTCTCAGCCGCATCCGCCTTGGCATTTTCCCGAGGTCATGTTTACACACAATTTATGAAGTTATAACATGCGGTTGGAAGTTTCTTTGGCATATTTAGAAATGTCAGGGAGGGTTGAGGTCAACCTTTAGTTCGGCCTGTCTTCGATCTCTGCCTAAATATTTATTGTGCCCAGGTCAAAGAAGGGCTCTAGCGTTAGGCGCTGTGAACGGCACAACTGGGGCCTCTGCAGAGTTTAGTTCCTGGTGTCACGACCACCTGACTCTCACACGCTCCGTTTTCCGTGAAGAAGAAGCATTTGTGTTATTTGTGTTGTATTCTCTGCAGGATCATCTCTCATCTTGCCGCCCCTCCCCCATTCAGTCCCCGTCTCTTCTGGGGCCGTAATTGGGGGAAGGGTTTTCCAAATGCTCTGGAAGACAGTCAGAAGGTCGCGTATATGTTATGGAAACTGCCCCCCCGCCCCCCCCACCGCCGGCTTCTCATCCCTTGTGATGTGATGTCATGAAGGGGAGGTGACTTCTCCAAAGGAACCTCTCTCAATCCTAGTTAATTCCAGTTGCTAATATAGTCTTCCTTAAAAATCTGCTTCTGATATTTACCTGTTGCTCCTGGAGCTAATTAGAATAAATCTATTCCCTCTTTTGCATAGATAGATGACTTTGAAAGCTATCATATTTCCATAGCTGTCCTTGCTTTCTTTTTCTTTTCAATGCTAAACCTACCTCAGTCCCTTCAACAACTTCTCATGTGACAGGGTCAGTCTTGTTATATAGTTCCTCTTTTTAATATATAAAGACTGTTCCACTAGTAATTGATAGTATCGTATTAGGTCCACAGAATAACCTATCTTGATAGGTGTACTAGGCTTGCGTATTGGTGAGCATGAACTTATTTTTAAATCAGCTTCCTCTTGAAAGTTAATATGTTGACTGGTAGAGCTGATGATTTCAATTGCTTGACCAATTTCTTAAGGAAAACTCCTTTGGCCTAATTTGAAGGGTTTACCACTCTGATTTACAAAGAGGTTTCTGGTGAACAAAGTAGATTTCGATAAGCTTGAAATATTTTCAAAATGAGTTTCTAGCCTTTGGGGAAGTTGTTTGGATCATTAATTCCTTTACAGCAACAACAAAGTGGGCTCATGGATTCATTTCTTCATTCAAGGTTTACCGAGTGTCTGATACACATTAGGTTAGAAGTAGCAGAAGGGGACTAACGTTCCATTCAATAACCAAGAAACTGCCTGCTCTCAGGCTGCTCTGTCCTTCCATGGATAAAGCACACTGTGCCGTTCAAAGCGCTTTCATGTGCATTATTCCATTGAACGACGTGACTCCGGAATCTGGAGGGGCAGAGAAGCCAGTGGTCTCACTTGCAGTGAGAGCTGAGTTAACTGGGACCCAGAGAGGTGGAGCACTTTGACCTTTGCTCCACCCCACTAGAGGTCCCCTGCAAACAGATGCGAAAAAAAAAACAACAGCTTACTTGCAAATGAGCAGCACAGTCCATAGCTTTAAACCAAAAATAATGTGAGAAGGTTTAAAAGTTGCAAAGAAGGTAGTTTCCATATATTTGAGTGGAATATGTTATACTCCATAGAGCATAGATACTGTTTCTGGTGTTTGTGGGTTAGGGAAAACTCTCAGGAAAATGTTTCTAGGTCATTATTAAACTTCCTGATACCTCTGAGATAACAGCCCATATTTATCGTGATTTAGCAACACATTAATCTGTAGGATATTTTCTAGCCACCTCAACTTTGGGAAGAAAGACAAAAATCCAGAGGCAATCATAAAAGGTCTTTGAGGAGCCAACTAGATGTTACAAGTTCTATAATTGAGTTTAACAAGAAGAATCTGAAAATCCAAGAAACAGTACTTAAGATGCTTATATAAGTGAATATCCTTGCTCTTAGGAAAGATATATGGACGTAGTACATGTTCAAGGAGCGTGATGTTTACAATCTGCTCTCAAATGTTTAGCAAACAGATAAATAGATAGGCAGATGGAGGAGGGAGGGAGGGAGGGAGAAAGGAAAAGAAAGAAATGTGGCAAGTGTGGCAAATGTTACAAAGTTGGTAGATCTGGTAAGATATGGACTATAATTAGTAGTAATTATAAAAGTAATACTTTTATTACTTTTATAATAATACAAAGTAGTAGTAATACTTTGACAACAAATATTTCACAAAACTGCAAGGTGGTGGTGGGGTGCTGTATGACAGCCCTGTCTGATGATAGGCGTGCTTGTTTTCTAAGTTCACAACTTTTACTGTACACTTATTGTTTATGTATGTTCATGTATGAATGATGTACTGAAATAAATTGTTTTTAAAATGAAACAAAAGGCTAGTGGATCTGGGTTTCTGGTTGGGTGGGGTAGGATGGAGTTCTCTGTATGGGGTTTGTGTTATTTTTTGTAACTGTCTTGTAAATTGAAATTATTTTTTGAAAAAAGAAACAGCTAAATGCTGTTATATATTGTTCTTATGATGGCAGGGAAGAATTTAATCAATTTTAAGAAAATGCCTAGAAGAAATACATTTTAGTGATATTAAAAGATGGAATTCTTCAGTTATGTGGAAAAATCTCTAGTGTGGAATGATACTGGATAATGAGACATGACTATCATCTGTTTAGTGGTGCATAAAAGAAGTTGGATTTGAAAGTGAAGATGAGTTTGGGAAAAGACAGATAGCAATTGATATGGGTCTAGGAGGTTGTTTTATTGTTTTTAAAGTGATGTGGTTAAGTAAAAGCGCAATTGAAGTGTAAGCCTGGAGGCTGATCCCCAACCCTTTGAAGCTGTGATTTAGGCCTGTGGCTATGTGATGCCTGAGTCTTACCTCTGTTTTGTTAACTGTCTTTGGACCCCATCATTATGCATGTTATTTGGCAGTATAGGTCAAATTCTTTTCAAACAAATGCCACCAAATGAAGAAGAAGAAGAAAAAAGATTCCCAAACATCACTAATTTTAAGTGGTGTTGTATACACTAAAATTCCAGAACTATAAAATAACTTGGTTAAACTGGAGAGTTTACTGTGTAAGAGAATTTGGACCATGCCCAAGTTATCTGAAGCGTGATACTGTTATCCACCTGGGCTGAGTCTGACTTCCACGAGCTTTGGCACTGAGGTAGGGGGTCTTGAGCTAATTAGTCACTTCTTGCCAGAGGCCGGGGATTAAATCATGTTTCCTGGAAACGGTTTAATTCTATGGATCTATTTTCAAAGTGCTATGCCTCTCCACAGTGGCAGCAATCTGCAAAGGTGCATGGCATTTTCCCACCGGTATTTGACTGCCTGGGTGTAAAAGGAGAGAAAGCAGGTGGTTGGATTGACCTAGGTTTGGAGGTGCAGGAAAAAGCACACGGCAATATACGTAAGTTAGAAGTTGAGATGACCAGCCAGGATGGCTTGACCACATAGGGAAGGAAAGGAAGCTCTTGGAATGGGGGGACAGGAAAGCTGCTAGGACTGGAGGACTTTGTGAGGGACGGAGAAAGTGCTCAGAGAGAAGGATATTTTGCATAAACATTTTATTAGTGAAACCGTCCTGAAATTCAGGATTCATGGAAGTGGAGTAGCAAATGGCAGTAGAAATTTTGTCATTGGGTTCAGGCAGACAGAGTACCAACATACCTGTGTTGTTCACTTGGATGTTGCCAACTGGCAAGAGCTATGGTGATTTAGGAAGGCCGTGACCCAGATGCCAAAGTCCTCGGTGGCTGGAGGGAGGGATCTCTCAGCCAGTGGGTACCGACCCTGCGGAGGCTCGGGGAGGGATGGAGCTCAGTGTCCCAAGGCTCTGAGGAGAGGGAGTTTGCAGGGATGGGGAGGGGTGAGGGACAAGGAGAATGCTGATGCTGAACTGATCTGTGGATGGTGGGGCACGAGCATTCTTCCCTTGGGTAATTGCAAAGGGGCAAGGAGTGACCTTGGGAGCGGGCAGGTTTTGATAAACTAGCAGACACAAATTTGACCTCCAGTTTCCTTAATCCTTGAGAGTCTCAGGATTGGTTTTCCAAGTTCAGATCTCTCATCTACTGCCCGCCGGCCAGAGCTGCACCCTGCAAATAGAGAGATCTGGTTGCTTGGTTTTAACACCTTGTTTGAAAATCAGCAGCCTGAATCTGCAAGCCTCATCCTCCCCCTGTAATGTCCCACAGCTGTGAATTCCCCGTTAATTATACGTTGGGTAATGAGGACTGGCTTTTATCTCAACTGAATTTCAGTTTTAAGCGTTCTTAATGGGCTTACCTTTTGGTGCTTGTGGGAGAAGGGCAGTGGAGAGGCCTATTAAATGTTCTTTTTATATATCGTACTTCCTTCCAAAAGCAGTAATAAACATTGTCTCTCTTTTTTTCTCCAGTAACATTCTCTTCATCCCTTTTAACCCAGATGTCCCCGCCACCAGTTCTGAATCCCAGGTCTGCCACTTATTTGTTCTTGAGCTTCTCAGTGCCTCGGTTTCCTCATTTGTAAAGTCATAGTAATAATGTTCACTATTCAGAGGGCTGTTATGAGGTGAGAGTGAGGTGAGATTTGTAAAGGGCTTAGACCAGAGCCTGGCATGTAGTGAGCCATCACATGAAAGTGTTAGTTACTAAAAATTTTTAATTTCTTAGAAAATACTTTGGTATAATAAAATTGCCTGGGAACTTGGTCACAGAAAGCAGCAGCAGGAAGTCATCGATGAGTGTCCTCTTTTAAAAATCAATTCCCTTTTCTTGTGGTTCTGCAGGCCTATGTCTGGTAGGATCTCTCGAATAGCCACATCTCCAGTATCTTCTGCCGCTATCATCCACTTATCTCTCGGACGTCTCACACCTGTTCAGCCAAAGATTAGGAATTACAATCAAAGTCTCAGTAGTGGATTAGAAGCCTTCTTCTGCTTTGGTGTTGCTATGCTGAAGCTTCTCCAGGCTGGTAGCCAGGCCATTAGAGGGGCTCGCTGAACTTAGTTGTCAGCCTACTTCCTAAGCAAACTTCTAACTCAATTAGCCCTTATTTGACTGTCTAAATCTTTGGCGTGACACACCCTGTCAAGTCTGGGTGGGAGCTTTTAGTATGAAAGACATCCTTTTCCTGGGAACTCAGCCCGGGCACACCAATTCCTTCCACAGTTCTTTCCAAGCACCCTCAGCTGGGAGGCAAGCCTTCGTTCCAGTTCACCTTTTTAGGATGGCAGCCAGCCAGGTGAGAAGTCTCATCAGCCCATCTCTTCAATTACCTGGTCTTTCCACGCCGACACTGTCTCCGGAGTAACCCCTTTGTTTTGAGTAACCATTTCGTTGAGAGGCCTCCCTCACTCTCTGACAATTCCTCTGGGGTGAGCAGTATTTTTGAGGATGATATTTGTGTGCCCCTTAACTTGCTGTTGTATGACTCAAGTGTGAAAGACTGTCAAGCAAACAAGTGGAGCCTTTGGTTTTGTGCTAACGTTTTACAACTGGTGAATTCAGTAACCTTCCCCTTCAGCTTTGATCTTAATTATTTTAAATATCATCGGGTCTGATTCACAAGGCAGTAGCGGCAGGCCATTATTCCTGGCGTGATTAGTCTGGGTTAGAAATTAGGTTTCGGGCCCCGGGCACTATGCTCCAGCGCTTGCCGAGATGAACACCTGTGCAATGGCTGCACAGGTCATTTGGTTAAATCAGCCTCTAATTTAACGAGCTCTGACTTCACATTTTTGTTGCAATCTTTAAGAGTTAAATACATGTGCACAGTTTTGAATTTGCCGTGTTGTACAATTAGGTGCCTTCTCAATCCTTTTGCTAGTAAATTGTGTAAGAAACCTTGGCCTAGATAAGCATGGGCGAACTGAAAATCAGTCTTTAAAAAGAACAAAATAGAAATCGATCTACCTTTTAACCTACTAGCCTAAAGGTAACACTCAGCCTCAGGATTATCCTCAGAAATGTTGGGTGAAGAAGCAAGTGGATATTAGAATTTCAGTATCTACTCCCAGAGATCAAGCTTCCACAGGGGATCTTGGCCTTTTGCGATTCAGCAAGTTTCTCTTTCACTTTGTGGTCTCTGCACCATCAGCAGTGCCTTGGAACTTAGAAATGCAGACTCTCGGGCCTCATCCGGGCCCACTGCATCAGAACCTGCGTTTTAACAACACCCGCAGGTGTTTCACAGGAACACTCATTAGCTCATGCTCCTTCACCTGATTTTGAATTTTGCCTCCATTGTTGATATTTGGGGGCAAAATTCCCACGGAGATCAAATTAAACTATGCTAACTGCCATAATTTGGATTTCTAATAACATCAGAAAATTCGAATCCAACCCTTTCTCACCAAGGCCACCTGCCATCTTTTCCCAAGCCCCCATCGCTGCCGCCTGGGTGACATCGTCGTCCTGCTTCTGCCCTACTCCTTGCCACCCCTCCAACTCCTCCACTGGACTGCAATCCTTTTAAAACTCATTAGATCCATCCTTCCTCTGCATAAAATTTTAATGGCTCTCCATATCTCTCTTAGTAAAAGCCAGAAAGTCTGTTACACATAGATATGGTCTGTCCAAACAGTTAGAGGCAGTAAAAACTCAGAATCAGGTGAATTCTTCCCAAAAGGGCTGGATATTGGGCATCACACAGGAGTCTTCTTCCCTAATCGTATTTTGATAGTGAATTTTCATTTCTCCAAATCATTGAAACCGTGAGGGCTGATGTCACAGAGTTTCCTTCTTGGAATAGGGGAAGGGATTGCCTCTGGCTGCCTACTTCTCCTGGTTTGGGCCAGGAAGATGGCAGGCTGGAAAGAGCTGGTTGGAGGTACTGTGTCTGGAATTCGGCTACCCTTGGGAAAAATATCTGGAGAAACCCTGTGTTTTGCTGATAAATTGCTCTTCTTGCCCTTCCCTCTTGCTGCCTTTGACTCCTTCCCTCTTTTATAATTTTTCTTTCTTTTCCTTCTGTTTTCCTTCATGCCTTCCTCTTCTACTCCTAACCATGGAAGCATATTGTGAGTTGCTGACTACATTAACATCGGTCTTTGTATTGCTTTTTTTTATTTAGCTACCTATATATCCCTTAGCACCCGAAAATCTGTTCTTTTTAAAAGAACAGATTTTAAAAAATCTGTTATTTTTAATTTAACTTATTTTATTATATTATTATTATTATTTTTAGCAACTTAGTAGACCTCAAAAGAGGAAAACCCATACCTTTGACCTGAATGGTCAACTGCATTGAGCAATGCCACTCAGTCAGCTCAAGGTGGGCCAAAATTTTTGACTTGGTTTTAAGCAATCAGGTTTCATACAAATCACTGTCGTGTTCTGTAGATTATACTTTCCACACATGGCAGCAACATTTCTCCCACCGCACGTGTTCTTCTAGAATCGTGACTTTGTTGTCAAGAGGTGAAGCCTGTGTTCCCTGTCCTTGAGTCTGGGTGGGCCGTTGTAACTGTCTTGACTAACAGTGTAAGATGAAAGCAAACACTATGTGACTTGAGGCTAGGTCATAGAAAGTCTGTGCACTTCAACCTCGTTCTTCTGAGGAAGCCCAAGCAGCCCATGGAGAGGACCCTTGGAGATGAACCCCAGCTAAGCTCCCAGACCAGCTGAGCCATCTGAGCCAGCCCCGAGGTCAACTGATGGCAGCAGAAATGAGCTGTCCCCACCAAACCCTCCCAAATTCCATATTCATGAATAAAATAAATACTGTTGTTTCAAGCTACTAAACTTTAAGGCGATATATCATGTAGGCATAGAGAACTTACATAAGTTTATGTCGGTTAAAAATTCATTTTTTCATTTAGCCATAGAGGCTGAACTATGTTAATGATCATATAGCACAACCCACTTATTTTTAAATTGGGACCACCCTCAAAGAATAGCCACTGTCTCACCTTTTATGAAGCATGCACTTTGTCCCAGGGCCATAATTTAAATGCCAAATATCAGGAACTCTGCCTAAGGCTAGTTTAATTTCCCAAGTGCATACCCCATTAATAGATGATGCAGTACTGTTTTAGGCTTCTCCTGGAAGTAACGGCGATGATCCCTGAGCGTCTTTATATCAGGAATGAAAGCAGCAACTGTGAATTCCAAGCTCTGTTATAGGTATAATCTAGGCAGCTTCAGCTTTGTAAATAAATGAAGTAAATGTATAAAAGATACCTCAAATGAAAGGCAGTGTACAATGGGCAGGAATCTTCAAGGAGAAGTAAGATTGAGGTTAGCAAGACTGAGCTGTTCTCCAGGGCAGGTCCCCCAAAACTTGACGAGAAACCAAGTTGAGAGGAGGGTGGCATGTTAATGACCTTCTTGACTGACCTTGGAGCCCGGCCTGCTGGCTGTGGGCCTCGTGTCAGGAACCTCTGGGCAGAGGCCGTGCTCAGTGCCAGGCAGCTGGAAGCAGAATCCACCCCCTGAGAGAGGCCAGCGAGGGTCAGGCATCTTGTCCGAGGTCCAACCCAGAGGGGAGCTGGTTGCCAGCCAGTGAGGAAGCCAGTCAGAACATCCCCCCGGGGAGGTGGGGGGGCAAGTTTCCGAGGCTCTAGAAGGCAAAATGGAAACCTGTATAGGCCCATAACACTGTCAGTTATTTCCTAAGATGTTTTCCTTGGCTGTAATTTTTTTCTTAGTGTCTGTTTTCCCACTGATTTCAACGCAAGCTCTCAATCACTAACTTATTTGTCCCTTGCAGATTGCACGGAGCCATCTTAATTCTAGATCCTCAAAAACTTTGGAGGGGTCGTCCCTTGGGCCCATGGGTCCTACTGCCTGTTTGCGGAGAGGTGGGCAGGGGCCGCAGAGAGCAGGGGAAAGACAGGTGAGCTGCAGAAAGGACTACCTGGGGATTCTACGGCAGGAAGAGGCACAAGGAGTTCTGAGAACATCACTAAGAAGAGTTTAGGGGCCATTTGGTCCTCATATAGAAGAAAATAAAAAATGGAAAAATATGTTAATATATGTGCCTATTTTATTCACTGTTGCGTCTCCTGGAATGAGAGCGATGCCTGACATACAGTGAGCCCTCAGAAGGTTTTGTGGAAGAAATGGCACCTCCAACCCTCCAGCATCCCCAGGACAGCACTGGGATAAATGCAGACCATTTTGGCCTTGAGTTTTCAGGCCTTGCAATCCTCTTCCAAAATTTCACTTGCCTTATTTTAAAACAATTAATGATTATAGAAGAGTAGGGAACCTTTCCTTTAGAAGTTCTTGTTAGGGGAGAAGAAGTTTCTTTGGCCATCCTCTACTAATTAATTGCTTCTTCAAAATGCAGCAGGATGAAGGCTGTGAATTCTAAGGCATAAAAATCAAACAAAAAGTCCCCAAACCCCTGTACCTCCCACGAAGCCCTTTTATTTCCTGCTTAGAATAATACAGCTTAGTCTCAGGTACTACTAGTTTGAGTTCCTTTGCCATTTGCTGGGGAAGCTTCTTGCTCTTGTTTTAAGTGTCCAAAGAGGGGAGATCTGCCCCACGCTCACTAAATAAAGAAAAACAGAAGTTAATTCACCGGAGAGATCTGTGGATATGACCAGGTTACAGCTTCCTGGGAGCAAGGAAACCCGACTCTCTCTCTAATAAGCAGACGGTTGACCTTGGTGACATCCACTTACCACTTTTCCTTTCTCATCTGAGGCCCTGGAAGAAAGATTTCCTCTCCTTTCTAAAAGAAATGTTACAAAAGTCCAAGCATATGAAATTTCTCAGGACAAAGAGCAAGATATAAAAATGAAGCTGAGTATTCCATGCCTTGGGTTTCTTTACTTGTTGTAATATTTATGTCATCTTCATAAATGAAATGGTCCTGGCTTGATGGAGGAGTAGGGGTGTCCATTTATCAAGTCCGTTTCTTCCCAGGCCCAGGAGGGAATGCGTAGGAGTTGGGTTTCTATCCCTCATTCCACATGCCCGTTGTCATCCTTGGATTTCAGCTGCAATGCTGTTCTTCAGAAGGTCCCCAACAGGATTGAGCTACAGCTGTCCACAGTATAAGCAAATCAACTCACTTTTTGTGGTGATTGAATTGTGTCCTGCAGTTAGGACGTGTTCCTGGTCATGGCCCACATTCTGGTGGGAGTGGACCCACTGTAAGTAAGATCTCTTCGAGAGGTTACTTCAGTTAATCTGTGGTCCCAGTGAATCAGGTTGGGCTCTAATCCAGATTACTGGAGCTCTTTACAGGCAGCTTGAAAGCTAGACGAGGAGAGAAGCCTGCCGGGGCCGCCATGTGCATTGCCATATGACAGAAAAGCCAAGGACCAAGGGTCGCTGACAGCCAGTCCAAGAATGCCACAGTCTTCAGAAAGAAAGCATTGCCTTCCTGACAACTAGATTCTGGACTTTCCTAGCTTCAAAAACATGAACCAATAAATTCCTGTTGTTTAAGCAAACCCATTGTATGATACTTGTTTTAGTGGCTAGGAAACTAAAACACCTTTTAACTGGCTTTCCGTCCTCTCATATTTCATTCTTTGCTCTGAGGGTCAGTCCTACTTCCTGGTATCACCTTCCAAACAAACCACCTACACTCACATCCTTATCTCAGGCTTTGCTTTTGGGAGAAATCAAACTGAGACAGACTGTCACAGGCAACGACCAGTCAAGCCCCTGAGTTTCCTAAGGGCACAGCCAGTAGCGCATCTTTTATATGAGGCAGAGGCAGTGCTGTGTTGGTAAACCAGTTCTCCCAAAGGAAAAAAGCCCTGGTTTGTAATATTTGCTGATTTCCATGCCATAAATACTCTCAGCATGGCTGATTTCAACATGTCATTGAACTCAGAGTAGGAAGAGCTATGTGCTGTCACTTCTCCAGATGCGACCTGCTCCAGCACATCGCTACTCAAGCTGAGATCAGTGCCATTCACATAACCAACCTTCAATAAATATCAGTAAACGATGTGAGTACTTATTAGTGTTCTGTTTTCTTCCATAGGTAGATGCCTGAACATATTGCCCTGCATATTGCTTTATTCTGAGCACTAAAGCAAACATATTTTACTAAATACCTGTATTCAGAATGTAAGTCACCGAGGTTTGGAAGTGCTTTTGTGTAATCATGTTGCAGCCACCTCCCCAGAGGGAAACAGGTGTCAGGCTTAAGTTAGGATAATCTGAGGAGAGGTTAATGAAAAAACTATTCTAAAAAGGGAGGCCAGAGTACTGGGAAAGTGCGATTTGTGCAGTGCCCTTGGGTTTCTGTTTTTAATCCTTGACCTGATGAGATGAGTAGAGGGTCTGGTTAGCAGAACTGGAAAGAGGGCCAAGCAGAATGGGGTGCCTGGCATGAGGTGAACGTTTGCAAAAGATGTAGCCAGCTCTTAGTATCTCATCCAAGGCTGCAGGGAGTAATTATTCCAACATGACTCTCCTTCCTCCTTCAAATCTCCCACTTGGGCAACCCATTGGCAAAACCCTCTCTGCCCTCAGGAAGCTTATATTCTGGTGGCAGGAGGATCTGTAAACTCATTCAAACCTCAGAACATTCCCTCTGTTTTCACAAGATGGACTAAGGAATTAGGTTACAATAAAGTTAAGTTGCTCTGTGAAATAATAGCAGTGCTTGGGGTGTTAGTAATGATCAGGGGAAGTGGAATCAAAATGCAATGCTGATGTGTTTGCTGGGAAAGCTTACTTTTTCTTTTTCTTTGTTCTTTAACTAATGACAGTACCACAATAGAAATTGGAAGAGTTGGTTCATCTTGTGAAAGGTGGAAAGTTACGAGGCAAGTATGCCAGGGAACATTCTGGAAGGAAATCCAAGGGAAAGGTGTCTAGACAATATTAAGGAGTGCCTGGACAACACCGTCAGCTGGTGACACAAATAACTATCTGTAAAGTTAGTGGCTCAGAATGGTTGCCATAGATACTCCAGGAGGGGAGCAAGAGGGTTTCTAGCAGTGCTTTCTTTCCAACATGAGGAAATGTTTGAAGGAAACCTCCTTGATTTTATTTTTAATTTCCGACAGCTGACCTGTCCATGTGGAAAGCCCCAAGTGTTAGAATATGGGCCCAGGACCAGTATTCTCCCCTGACCTAGATTCTGACCTCATTTTCTTTGTCTATCTTTGGTCACTAGGTTTCAGAGAAACTAAAAAAGTGCAATACTTGGATTTTGATCTTTGGCATTGCTTTCCTTTAGTGAGAATTTGAGAGTGGAGTGAAGAGGAGGAAGGGTTGCTTTAAGTAAGAATTTTTGAAAGGCATTCAAAGAAAAGAGCTACTATTGCTGGCAACCTGTAACTGGGAGGCATTTGGCTCCTGGCAGCTGAAGTTTCTGTTTCGGTCAGTGCTGCGAGTAGGGCTTTCAACACCCCACAGCTGGAACGACGCATGCCAGGCTCTCCTGCGGCACAGTCCCTTCTGCCATAGACCTGGGAGCCCCGTTATTAGCATGGCACTCTCCTCAGGGGGCCTTGGGTTGTGGTTCAAGCTCATCTTTCCATCAAAGGAAGAGGGACGTGGGTGGAGATGTGTGGAACAAATGAGCAAGAGCCTTTATCCATTAGGATGTGCTGGTTTACAATTAAGAGAAGACACAACTCAAACTGGCTAAAGCAATGCTGAGTCATATTGGTTTTCACATCTAGAAGGTTCATGAGCTTCAAGCTGGCTTGTCAGGACTTGGGCTCCTCTTGTCAGGGAAGCTCTTGGTGTGTTGTTTTAGTGCTCGTGGTACCAAAAGAGCTGCCGTGATACCTCATCCACACCTTGCATCACCCTGAGAATGAGTCCGTTTTCCCAAATCCCAAGGGAATTCCCAGAAGTCACTCTGATGAGACTGGTTTGAGTCACACACCCAGGCTGGGATCAAACCTGTGGTCAGAGCAATGGAGCCAGTGTGTTTTCTCCACTCCCAGAGCCTGTGTCACTGGACCACATTCACAGTGAGGGGGCCATGGCTGGATGGTAGCTCCCGCTGCAAAGATGGTGGGAGGAAAGAAGAGCAGAGGGTGCAAAGGAGGGTATGACAGTAGGAGGCAGATTTTATTACATGGCCAGATCGGGCAATACCAATAGTGTTTGAATCAGTGGCAGTATCATTGAAATAAGTAAAATTGATTTTATCAAATAAGAAGATGAAATTTAATTTCATTACCTATAGACTTTGTGTTTGTGGGTGTGCTATTTCATTTTTCTGAGTCTCAGATTTTTCATCTGTAAAATATGAATAATAATTACAATTGTGTAGGGTTGTATTGATAATTAAAGAAGATAGCATTTCTAAAATCCCTACTGTAAGATCTGGCATAAAATGGGCACAAAAATAAACGGTAGCATTAATAGTCAAAATGATAAAATAATTTATTACTACTATTACTAATGCATTATATGCACTCCCAAGATGGTAGTTATTACACTGTAGAGTTGTTTTGACAATTATGAAAAAAAAGCGTCTCTAAAGTCCCCACTTTAGGATTTGGACTAAGTGGGGAGGAGTTATTATTATATCATTATCTTATAATTTATATAATCTCAGGGTGCTAACTGAAGGGTGCACTTCCTTGGATATTTAAATTCAATAATGGTAATTTATATGATCTGTCTTAATACTCTATGGCTCCATATCACAGTCCTTGAAAAGCCCAGTGGGACTATACTTTAGTGATTGATGGTCACTATTATAAACCTATTAGTAATTAATAAAAGGTAATAAAGGGTAAACTCTTAACATGTATTCATTCATTTACAATGCTATATATTTCCTCTCACTGGTCCTCAACACCTCCTGTGTACAATGATCTAACTTTTGAGAGAATGACATACTGGCATCCAGGACTGGACCTAGGGGACAAGGTCAGCTGCTGGCAATGCCTCACTTCGGTGTACTTACAGTCCTATTCTTTGTGGCTTCTCTTCAGCAATCCTATTCCTAGATGCTGCTCTGATAAACTCAGGAGCTCCAGGCAGTGGGTCAGACGGAAGCTGTCCTTCCTTAATGTGTTCATGTTTTGAATTGTCTTGCCTGGCACTGCTCAAAACTGCATATTTCCCACATTACACTATTCAGTATTCACTACTGCTTGTTGATTATTCATCTCTGTTCTTTATTTTTTAAATTTCTATGGCATTTTATTTTCAGTTCCAACCATTCTCTTTCTTCCAAGGTCTCTGTCACACTCAATGGCGTATTTCAGTCTTTTTCCTCTAATTCCTGAATATTTCTTCCTTGATTTCTCTGAGTTCTTGTCCAAATTTCAGCCATTTTAATACATCCTAAAACATTTGAACCTTTAATTAAGTGTCAGAAACACATACAATTATTTGACCAAACAAATAAATGATTAGAAACTGGTAGAATTCTTTTAAATATTTTATATGCTATATTAAATTTCAAATAGGAGACATGAGTTTGCTATTAGATCATATTAGAAATTCTAGCTTACTTTTAAAGATTAAGTAAAGGTTCTTATCAAAAGCCATTACCTTTCACCTTTAAGCACTGACGTTTATCAATGCACAGGCTCGAGTTTTCAGTCAGTCGCCGTATGCCTGGAAGTACATTCATTGGGGTCTTCAGGTGAAGGTCACGCTACTGGAGCTTAAGGACTCACACATACATTCTCTTTGTAGGTGATAGATGAGAGGAGACGTGATCAGCATTTTAGATGCATGACCAATTGCATTTGCTTTCCTTGGAATTTGATCACCAATTAAATGAAATTTGGAAGCTTTTTGATACCAAGCAGTAGCAAGATAGGTTTTCAAAAAATGAAAAATTCTTTTCAAAGAATATGTTTTAGAGGTAGGTATGCCTTATAAAACATCAAAGTTTAATTCTAAGAAAAAATTATTCAAAGAAGGAAAAAACAAACACAAGAGCTTATTTTGAAGGCAGCAACACGATCAATCACAAATCATTTATAACAAGGAAAATCCAGCAAGAAAGCCGTTCCTGGATCAGAGCCTCCAAACTCACCTAGTAGGAGCAGAGTTTACTTTTAAAAAAATCTCCTGTGAAAATCTCCCTAGGGATTCCATTTTGAATAAGATATATCTGATGAAGGGTGCTTTTACCCTCTATTTATTTCAGTAAAAATAGAGTAATACAGTAAGGAAAGAAGAAATAAAATTAGAATAATTAAATTGTTAGAATAAAATAAAAATGATCTTTATACAGCATATCTCAATCATATATTACATGATGTTTAATTTTATGTACTTGAAACTTTAATTGCTTCATTTAATCAATTTAAACGCAACTTTGAATGCTTTATCCTTAGAACACATAAGTACCATAATTTGGTTGTTGGTACTTGGCATATGATATCAGGCCCATTACTATACCATTGTTATTGTTTCATGGGCAAATTAATAAATTGACTATGATTTACAGGTTTTATGTATTAGAGTATCATAATATATGTTTATAATATTCTCACATAATTTTGAGATAAGTTAAATTATGATCCTTTTTTTGATAGATGAAGAAACTGAAATATACAATAAATGCAAGTAGATTAAATACTCCCATAAAATTATTAGCTTGAATAATTAAACAAACATGACAATAATAAAAATAACAAAGGTAGTAAAATATCTTTTAAGAGACAAACTTAAAACAAAAGAATGAAATAGGTTAAAAAAGTGAAAGATGGAAAAATATACAACAGAAAAATATTAAAATAAAAAAACAATTATTATCAGAAAAAAATAGTTTAGGCAAAAAATCCCCACTAACATTAATAAGTAAAAAAAGAGGAAAAGTAGATAATGTAATCAGTCCACAGATGTAATAATCATGAATTTAAATGCAATTAACAATAAATTCTTAAATACATATAAAGCAAAAACATATGTAACTACAAGAAAATGGAAAAGCCACAATTTTAAAGGGATATTTTTGAAACAAATTTCTCTTGGAAATTGACAAATCAAGCAAAGAAAATATTATTATGGATAAAAAAGTTTTGAACATTTAATAAACTTTATATTAACCTTATCTCAACTTGGCTATTGCTCCTCCTCTGTTATTATTTTTCTTCAAATCAACTTTATTGAAAAATACTTTTCTCAGAGTGAAGCACAAAGATCTTGACTGTACAGCTTGATGAGCTTTGACAAATGTACACATCCATGTGACAATCACTTCAATTAAGATTAGAGGGAAGCAGATGTGGCTGAAGCAATTGGGCTCCCGTCTACCATATAGGAGGTCCAGGGTTTGGTTCCCAGGGCTTCCTGGTGACAGGCAAGCTGGCCCATATAGAGAGCTGGCCCACACAGAGAGCTGGCCCATGCAGGAGTGCTGGCCCACAGGAGAGCTGGCACAGCAAGATGATGCAACAAAAAGTTAGACACAGAGGATAGACAATAAGAGATGCAGCAGACCAGGGAGCTGAGGTGGCACAAGAGATTGAGTGCCTTTCTCCCACTCTGGAAGGTCCAGGATCAGTTCTAGATGCCACCTAAAGAGAAAACAAGCAGAGAAGAACACACAGAGAGAAGATAGTAAGCACAAAACAGCAAGGGGGGTAGGGAGAAACAAATAAATCTTAAAAAAAAAAAGATTGCTTTGCATTTAAAAAAAAAAAGATTAGACCACTTCCCTCACTAGAGAATTTTCTTATGACCCCTTCCATTCAATCTCAAACTCCACTCTCCAGAAATAAGTCTGAGCACTAAAGATCTCCCCAGGGTGACAGACTCAGTTATGGTTTCCCTACACATGGCTCTTCTGCCCCTTCTATTTGAACCTATAGTTAGTACTAGCGTTGATAGGTGTATGTCCAAGAGACTTAAATCTGTGGGCTGTCCGTGTGCAAGTTGGGCCCTGAATCTCAACAGAGTTGCAACACCTACTCTCCAGTTCATTGGACTCACCCAGGACAACTAACAAGGAGATCATGATGGACAATGACCATCCCAAGGAACAGAGAGAGTCTACAACTGCAAGCAAGATAGTCCCATCTATCTGTCCCCTCTCAATTAGAGGCAGAGTAGGCATCACCGTCCCAGAATCCTCAGAATTGTGGAATGAATGATGGACTAGAGTGGACTTACTGATATTCCACTATAGACTTATTGTGATTCTAGCAATGGAAGAACTTTTATCATTGATGTGGAGGCAGTGGCCTCTGGAGGTTCTGAGGGCAGGGAGAGGGAAAAATAGGTGTAATTTGGGGGCATTTTTGGGACTGGGAATTGTGCCGAATGCCACTGCAATGACAGATACAGGCCATTATATATCTTGTCATAATTTACAAAATTGTGCAGGAAAGAGTGTAAACTACAATGTAAACTATAATCCACGCTTAGTGGCAATGCTCCAAAATGTGTTCATCAATTGTAACAAATGTACCACACCCATGAAGGATGTTATTAACGTGGGAAAGTGTGGGAGGGGTAGGGAGCAGGGCATATGGGAATCCCCAATATTTTTTATGTAACATTTTTGTAATCTAGGTATCTTTTTAAAAAATTAAAAAGTATATATAAAAAAAGATTAGTACCTCCTGTTCTTGAAACTCATATAAATGGACTCCTGTAGTACATCTTCATTTGAGTCTCACTGTTTTCACTAATCATAATGTTTTCAGGATTCATTGGTGGTGTCGCAGGTGTCAGTAGTTCATTCCTTTTTATGGCCAAGTAGACATGTATGGATTTACCACAATTTGTTTATTCCTGTTGATTGGCATCTGTCAATCAACAGACTGTCTCCAGGTCTTGGCTATTATGAGTAAAGCTTCTAAGAGCATGCAAATACAAGTCTTTTTGTGGACACTTGCCTTCATTTCTTCTGGATAAATATCTAGGAGAGGAAGGTCTGGAGAAGTGTAAGTTTAACATAAGAAATTGCCAAACTGTTTTTTCAAATTGATTGTAGTGTTTTATTTTCTGACCAGCAATATATGAGATTCCAGTTGTTCGTTCCACCAACACTAGTTTTAATCATTATAGTGGGTGTGAAGTACTATCTCATTGTGGCTTTAAGTTGCACTTCCCTGAATTATTCTGATGATCTTTTCATATGCTTACTCAAGTCTTATATCAAAAGCCTGAAGTCTTTTGCCCATCTTCAAAACTTGAGTTGTCGTCTTCTTATTGAGTAACGTGAGATTTTTGTATATTCTGGATATGGCTGTCATTGGCAGAATGGCTGCTCAAAGACTTCCATGTCCTAATCCCTGGATGCTGTGAATATGTTACATTATATAGCAAAAGGGATTTTGTGGACATTTAATTAATTGGTTAGGGACCATAGCACAGGGAGATTATCTTGGATTGTCTGGTTGGTCTCAGTCTAATCACATGCGCCCTTAAAAGCAGTGGCCTCCTGCCTGGGAGGGACGGTGCAGAAGCACCAGACCAGCCACCTGCATCCAGCGGCGACTCAGCTCTGCCCCTGTGCTCCAGGTGCTCAGCGGGCAGGAACGCCAGGGCCCTGACCGTGAGGTCCTAACACCTGGATGCTTTTTTGTGTTTTTTTGGTACAGCATTTGGCACTTTCCCAGGCCCACCTGTGCTGAGGTGTATCCATCACTCAGGGAGCTTTCTACGAGTCTTGGTGGGGGGAGGTGCTGGCTTTTTATTCCCCACGACTAGCACAGTGTTTCTGAGGAAGTTTTTCTTCTGTTTTAGGTCTTCACTCTTTTAAAAAGTTTATGTACAATATAAATACAAATATTCTAGAGAGAAGGAAAAAGAACAGCAGCTATGTATGGCAGGGGAAGCATAGAGAGATTGAGAGGTGATGAGTTTTGTTTTTTATTGTTATTATTGGAATAATGAAAATGCTCTAAGAATGATGGAAGTGATGAATGTACAACTTTGTGATTACACCAAATACCATTGACTATAAACTTTGGATGGATTTATGCTTTATTAATATGTATCAATAAAATCAATTTGTTAAAAAAAGTTATTTAGGATAAAAAACTTGTAGAAGACGTATAGGGTGTGACACTAAGGTTTTGCTAATGAGTCTTTAAAATAAAAGGTTACATGAAGACGTTAATGTATATTCTCATGGGTGGTTATTAAGCCCTTTCTGTTATAAAGGATGGTTAGGGAACTCTTTAGGGATTACTTTTCTTCTGTTTTTACAGTTGTCAAGTGACTAACTCTCCCACCCTATGTTTTACTAACTTCTTGAAGTTCTAAAATGAGAAGTCTTCACTGGTATCCACTGGATAGCACCAATTGTTTCCTTGTTCATTTACCACATATTTACAGAACATCTATTATGCTCAAGGCACTTTGTAAAAACTGGGTAGGAATCACGCTCATTACCAGAGGCAGGAGAAGAAAACGTTTGTTCCACAATCCGTTCCCATAGTAATAAAAAGAACACTAAATCTTTGTTATGAAACCCAAGGTGAAACATTAAGTAGTGTATTCAGACTGCATTTACCTGCCCAGGGTTCTGTATCTTAGTTTTTTTATTTTTAACCTGAGAGTTAAACTAGAGGGATTTTGCATATTTAGTTCAGGTGTATTTGATTTCCAGCAGAAACAGTGAAGACACCATTCGTGAACAGTACACGGGTCATGCCTGAAGCCAGCATGCCCAGGTGGGAAGCTTTGGTCACCAGCTCCTCCCAGGGCCTGCTGGGCCGCCGCCCCTCTGAGAGTGTGCAGAAGAGAAGGAGCCCAAGCTGCCAGGCTGATGCTGAAGGCACTGCCAGAGGCCTCTCTCCGCAGGGTCACCTGGGACCACAGAGCTGGGGAAAAACTGCATGTGGCTGCCATGGACATTCATCTCCAATGTTTTAGCCATTTTTATGCTGATACTTCAAATCCCGCCACTCCTAATTGTTTACCGTCTCAAATATAAGCTCTGAGTAAATGGATGTTTCTGGATGTAACCACAGCAATAAAAAACTTAGAGTTTTTCCCTTTTCAAAAAAAA
>JAQZBX010011302.1:18727-33212 GCA_029593785.1 Cabassous unicinctus | reverse complement strand
ATCAAAATTGCTGAATACAAAATCAATACATAAAAATAAATCAATCATTTTTGCCATGCCCATGTTAGCCCACCATATCTTTCTCATTCATTGCTGCAAAATGTCCTGGACCAAACACAAAAACACAACTACCTGAGGACTCTGAAGAGTACACAGAAGCAAGTAGATTGTAGAAAGTCTAACTTGTAGTACCAACCTACATGGGGACATGAGTTTGTGTTTTATTTCCCATTTTCCTCACAAGTTTGACCTGAGGTTAAGCCCCCTAGTGTGGTACTGTGGCCCAGCTGTTGTTTTGGTGAAGGGATAACCACATATTTCAATTTGACAGAATAGTTAGTCCAGAAATACACCCAAACATATATGATCAATTGAATTTCAACAAAAGAACATTGACGGAATAAGAAGAAATGGCCTTTTCAATGATGTGTGCAGGAATTATTGGCTATCCACATGAAATAAATTAACTAGATAAATAAATAACTTCAACCCACTTATAAGCATTAACTTAAAGCGGATAAGAGATATACTTGCAAAACTATAATGACAAAACTTCTAGAAGAAAATATATTTAGATATTTTTGAACCTGACTTAGCTAAATTTTCTTAGATAATCCCTAATACCATGATCCTAAAGAAAAAATGATAAATTTGATCTTTATCAAAATAAAGACTTCTACTCTTTGGAAAATATTGAGTGGATTAAAAGACAAACTATAGACAGGGAGAAACTATTTGCAAAACACACACCTAAGAAAGGACTTAAATCTGAAATATATGAAGCACTCTCAAAATGCAATAATAAGGAAAACAAAAAAGTCAATTTTAAAAATGGGCAAAGATTTGCAAAAACATGTCACAAAATAAGATATATGGATGGCAAATAAGTACACATAAAAATGTTCAACATCATTAGTCATTAGGGAAATGAATATTAAAACCACAATCACATGCCACTACACACTTATTACAATGCCTAGACCATGTACATGACAGCAATTCCAAATAATAACAAGAAAACTGACAATTCCAAGTGCTAGGAAGGACATGTAGTGACTGAAATTCTCATACACAGTTGTGGGAATGTAAACTGATACAGCCATTTTCAAAAACTGGCAGTTTTTGTTTGTTTGTTTGTTTGTTTTTTAAGTTAAACATGCACTTACCAAACAACCTAGAAACCCCACTTCTGGGTAGTCATCCAACAGAAATGACAATTAATGTCACTCAAAAACCTGTACACAAATGTTTATAATGACTTTATTCTTAATTGCCAACAATTGTACACAACCTAAATAACCTTCAACAGTTGAAAGGTAAACAAACTGAGGTACTTCCTTATAATGAAATAACACACGGCAATAAAAAAAGAACCAACAAATGATTCACTAAAGAGCTCAGAGTGGGGGAAAGGATAACTGCAAAGGGAAACAAGGGAATTTTGGGGGTGATGAAATTGCTCTATATTTTTATTCTGATGGTGATTACATAGCTGTGAAAAAGAGACTGAATTTTAATGTAAATTATATGCCCATACAAATTAATCATTAACAAGGAATAGAATAAACATTTAAAAAATGGAAAAATATATACTAACAACTTAAAAATACAAATAAAAGTTGTGTAAAAACATCTAATAGGTAGTTCTGAACAAATATATTTTCAAATAATTAAATACATAAAATGTATGCCATATCGTTCATTTATTAAGAAATTCAATACTTGTAGGTTTTATATCTACATTTAGATATGCTAATCTACTGTAATGATTGTCAAAATTTCTATTTTTTTTTTTTATTTTCTAAAATTTGGTAAATCAATTCTAAATATTAATTGGAAAAATAGAGATATTGACTAGGAAATGTGGAGACATAAGCCTTACCAGATAATCAGGATTTAGTATACAATTACAGTTCTCAAAACTGTGTGGTACTGAGGCAGGCATAGATAAATTGGTTGAGAGCCTTTCTTTTCTCAGGTTGCTTTCTGAATCAAAGAACAGAAAATAATTTGAATGTTTGCCTATTTATCTGTTTTTCTAGTTCTCTCAAGACTGGTACAAGAAAGTACCAGTCTAGATACTTAGAAAAGAAATTACTTCATCACCTCCTTAAATGCATTAGGACTTCAGGGCTTATTAGTTTTCTGATAGAACCCAGATTGAGAAAAGCTGGAACCACACATACATGAACTTTTAAAATATAGCAAATGTGGCATATATAGACTTTTCAATAAAAATCTTGAACAATTGGTTGTGTTTATATGGAAAACATAAAACTGGTTACTTATTCCATATAGACAAAAATCAATTCCAATAAGATTAAATGTAAAATTCAAAACCAAGAAACATAGAAGTCATTAGAGTAGAAGATATCCATGTCTTCCAGATAATAAATGCTTTCTGAAGATGTAAAAAGGGCTTAAACTGTAAAGGAAAATTATTATGAATATGTCTACATTAAATTAAGAATATTTCTTTATCAAAAGACATCTTAAAGATAGTGAAAAGACTAATTTATCAGTCTTTATCATAATTGAAAATGTGTTCCAGCCAATCAGTATTCAAAGGAACACAAATTAAATCCACAATGAGATGTCATTTCACACTCAACCAATTAGCAATAATTAAAGTCAGATATTACCAAGTTTTGGCAAGAGGGTGAAACAACAGCAATTTTCCTCCTCTGCTATTGTGAATGAATATTGATAGAACCATTTTAGAAATAATTTTGGCATTTTCTAGCAAAGTAGAGTATGTGCTTTCTCTGTGAGGCAGCAATTCCACTAACAAGTATATACATTTAGAGGCTTTTGCATGTGTGCATCTTGGAGCATATACAAGAATGTCTGTGAGCAACATAGTTCATCTAATAGCAAAAAATAATAACCAAACAACAAAAACAACAAACAAATGAAAAACATGCAACTGGAAACAACCAAATATTCATTAACAAGATAATATAAATTATGGGGTTATTCTTTCCATGAGATAATATACAACAGTGATCTTTAAAACTATACCTACATACATTTACATGGATGGATACTAAAAATATATATCTAGAAAGGAAAAATAAAGTCACTTACTGAAAAATACATAGTGTGTGACTTCATTTACATAATTTACACACAGACAACCCTTCATAATGTACTTTTTGAGAGATATATAAATAGGTGGTGATAATCATAACCAAAAGCAAATGGTTGATTTACACAGACTTCAGAAGAGTGGTTTCCTCTGGGTGGACTTCGGTTGAAGGTTAATATTCTACATATTTGCCTGTGTTGTGGCTACACAGATATTCATTTCAATTTTGTTTTTTAAATTCCATGTATATGTTTTATCCTCTTTTGTACATGTATTATATTTCTTTTTTTGTTTGTTTGTTTTAACAGAGACATGATCTGAGTTGTCTTTCTTGTTTTATGTTTGAGTGGCTGAATAGATGTGTACTTTTTTTGCCAAGTGAGCAAAAGAACATCTGAAACAGAGTAGATTGGTGGTGAACATACCATCTCAGTTAAGATCGGATGAATTTGAGCAGCCTGTGGAACATCTAGGTCGATACAATAACTAGAAAATTTATATTGCATTTCTGGAACTAGATATAAAGCCAAAAATTATTAGCATAATGGGACACTTAAACCATTAGTGTAGTTGGCATTTTCCAGAAAAGGAGGTACAGTGAGAAGAGTCATTTTTTGACCATGAAGCCCTGTAGGATACTAACATTTAATGTTATCATTTATATTTATCTTCAAAGGTGTAGGAAGCCATAATATTATAGACGCCGAATGAAGAAAGCAGTTTTAACTAGGAAAGGACCACCAACAATGAAAAATGATGTCAGGACAAGTAAATAAAGAATAAAAACATGGCCATGGGTTTGTGTAGTTGTAGATAGCAATTCAAACAACTTACCTTCTCTGAGACTGCTTTTCTTTTTCTCACTCTGGTGGTGGTGGTGGGTAGTGGTGGAAGTGAGAAGGGAGAATAATGAATTATTGATCCATTCAACAGATATTTATTAAGCACCAATAGCTATTGAATACTTAGAAAGCTGCAGGTGAGAAAAAGTCCCTGCCTTTCATTCCTTCATTTCCACATTTGCCCATTGTGCAGGGAATGCGTGTGTGGGGGGGAGGGGGACTTGGGAGGGATAATTGATAAGTGTTAGGAAGAAAAATAATGCTAAAAGAGTACAAGATTAGAAGATTAAAGGACAGTATTTCCTCAGGTTGCTCAGACAAAACCTCTCAGAGAAGATGCCATTTGATCAGGGAAGTTCATTCCAGAAAATGGAACAAGTTCAAAGTTCCTGGTTTGGAAGTTTGTCAGGCTTGGTATATTCAGGGTATCACAAAAAGGGCAGCAGGGCAGAAGTGCAGTAAGCTAGCAAGAGAGCGATAGGAGATGATGTCAGAGAAGAAGCAGATGGAATAACAGAGAAGACGGTGAGGAACCTGGATTTAAACGCAGCCAATTCAGCTGCCTTGTCCACATGTGAAATCTCTACCCATTACTAGCTCTCAGTGGAGGAAGGTACCTTTTGTTCCACAAGTATTTGTAGAGATTGGGGACCTATTTCTTCCTTGAAGGGTCTGTATTTATAGGTCAACAGAACTCCAAATTTGGCCCGAAGGGACAGGTTGGTCTAGGATCCAACTTGCTTCTGAACAAGATTCCCTTGGGCAGTCAGACTGGACTTGCTTAGGTGCCAATTAAGGGTTCCTGAATAAGCAAAATAACACATTCACAAATATTTAATGTACTGCTACTTCTACTACTACTGTTGCTGCTACTACAGCATATAATAATGATGATTATAACCATCCCATTAGTTTCTTATGAAAGAAATGGCCACTCACCACAGCTTACAGGAAACCCATTATTTAAAAACAAACAAACAGAAGAAAACAAAACAAAAATAAAAACCCACAGACATCTACAAGTGCTGAAGAGGATGTGGAGAAATAGGAGCACTCCTTCACTGCTGGTGGGAGTATAAAATGGAGCAGCCTCTGTGGTAGATGGCTAGGTGGGTACTCAGAAGCTAAATACAGAACTGCCATATGATCTAGCAATCCCACTACTAGGAATATATTCAGAAGAACTAAAAGCAAGAATGCAAACAGATATTTGCATACCAATGTTCATAGCAGCATTACTCACAATTGTAAGAGATGGAAGCAAACTAAGTGCCTGTCAACCCATGAATGGATAAACAAAACGTGGGATATACATATGATGGAATATTATTCAGCTGTAAGAAGAAAAGAACTGGGGAAGCACATGAAAATGTGGATAAATCTTGAGGATATTAAGTTGAGTGAAATAAGCCAGATACAAAAGGACAGATAGTGTATGGTCTTATTGATATGAACAAAATACTATGAGTAAACTTACAGAGTTAAACTACAGAGTATAACTTAATAGGAAACAGAATGTGGGTTGAGAAGGGGGAGCTGATACTGAATGCATGTAGAATGTTTAATAAGGTCAATTGTAAATATGTAGTAATGGATAGAGTTGATGGTAGTACATTATAATGAGTATAGCAAACACTGCTAATTTAGAAATATGATTGTGGCTGAAAGGGGTAGTCTAGGGAGATAAATGTTAATTTAAAGGCAGTCAGAGAATAATCTAGGGACTGTATAACTGATTTTGGTAGCAGATGAGGACTGTGGTTAATTATATAAATACAAGAATGTTCTACTACACGGTGTTAAGAATCTGGTGATACATGGGAAAATACAACTAATGTAACTTTTAGACTATAGTTAATGGCAATATTGTAATATTTTTGTTGCAAAGGCAAAGAAGGTACTATATAAATGCTAAAGATAAAAAAGACTATTGGGTTTAGTTTTATGAGATACGAGTATGATTAAGCATTTTTTTTTGTTCATTTCTTCATTAATAAGAGACCTCAGTCATGTCATTTAACCAATCTGTGCTCATTTATGTATCTTTCTGAATACTGGAGAAACAATTGAGCTTGTTTCAAGACTAATTGAGATCAATGTGCCTAGACAGGCTTTTTGCATATAATAAACATTACTTTTAAAGATGTTTTAGATTACAGAAAATTTACATTGAAAGTAGCACATACCCTGCCCAGTCCTCCTCCTGATGGAGAAAGTGCTGCAGCCCTACTCCTGCCCCTCAGCAGAGACTCACAGCTTTAGGAAAGTAACAGCTCCTCTCCTTCCCCTTCAACTGAAACCCACAGCTTTAGGAAGATAACAGCTCCCCAGCTCCTCTCCTCCCCTTCAAACAAGGCCCTCTGCTTTAAAAAGATAAGCTAAATTCACACTTCTGCTTTTGTAAACCTCACCTGCCTGCTTGCTTAAGGATTTTACCCACTTGCCCAGCAACCCAGTAGCCAATAAACAGAAACCTACATAACCCCACAAAAACCAAAGCCCGGGGCTCAGACTTTGGGGACTGGATTTCCTCTGAGCCCATGTGTAGTAAAACTTTGTTCCTCCTCCTCTCCAAGTGCTACTTGGGTTTCTCGTCATCAGAGTTTCATCGGCTGCAACACTCCCACATTTTCCCCTATTAATAACATATTACATTAGTGTGGTACCTTTGTTACAACTGATGAACAACTATTGAAGCATTGCTCCTAACCAAGGTCTATAGTTTACATTGTGGCTTACACTTTGTACCACACAATTTTATAGGTTTTGACAAAATGTACACTGACCTGTATTTGTCATTGCAATATCATGCAGAACAATTCCAATTGTCCCCAAAATGCCCCATGTTACACCTATCATTCCCTCCTTCTCCCCTCAGAACTTCTTTATATCATTGTTACAAGTTCTTTCATGACTACAATAATAATAAGTCTAATTTGGACCATGGTTGCATTCCCCCTTTATGTTTGTTCATTCCTCAATCTTGAGGATTTTGAGATGGTGATGCCCACTCTGCTTCAGATTGAGAGGGAGCTTAGATCTTATGGGGCAGATGGAAGGAAATGTTTTGTTTGCAGTTGTTTTGTTTTTTGGAATAGGGGTTGTCCATCATCATCATTTTGGTAGTTGTCCTGGGTGAGACTGATGAACTGGAGAGTAGGGGTTGGCTGCAACTCTCCTGAGATTCAGGGCTCAACCAGCACGTGAACAGACCGAAGATTTAAGTCACTGGGACATATATTCAATGAGTATACTGCTAGCGAAAGGTTCAAATAAAAGGGGTAGAAGAATCATGTGTAGGGAAATTATATATGAGTCTAACTGTTACACTGGGCAAATAGGTTCCCACGTATTCCAAGGTAAGGCCCACCAACAGGGTGCTGATTTCATGGGATTGTGCACCTTGCCAATAGTCTGGACAGACTTTTTAAAGCAATGCTTCCACAATCTGTTAAGCTTCCTTTGGTCTGTTATTTTATTTTTTGAAGTTGAAATAAAGTTTACGTTTAAGAAGAGAAAAGGTCACTCACATCTCTCCAGCAAAGCCACATATACCGTCACAAATCTACCCATAAATTTCGAGGTAACATGGTAGGAATGATGAACTAATTAGTGATCTATGTACTTTGGGTCACCTAAGTCTAGGCCTCACCAAGAAGTGACACAAACATCTCTTAGGCCATTAATGATTTAACACTAGAGAACTTTTAATAAGCCCTAAAGGCTAAGATTAACAACAGATTTTTATTTCAATTTTATTAGGTAGATGCTCACACACAAATCCACTTCATTTTTATTAACTGAAGTAACAAACAAACAAAGAACACCTTGAGAATGAGCACAAACATTTATTACCAAACAAAGACATCTGCATTATTTTCAGACATTCGGATTGTTAGTTGTAATCTCTTCTTAGGCACACAGAGGATACCAGATGAAAATAACTAAACGCAAGCCCCCTTTATGAAAATAAAGTCCACTGTGAATTTTCCTTAGCTTTTATTAGCACTTCTAATGATAGTAGCAATATCTACTATTTCAAAAACAAAGATATATCTGCATTGTTTACTTCCACTAAAAAAGCCACTAGCTACTTTTTAGTTATTTTTTTTTAATTTTTCTTTTTAAAGTTTAATGATTCAAAATTATACAAATACCCCCATTTGCTCCATATGGTTTCCTCTTTATATATACTGTAATGAATAGCAATGAATAATTGTATTCATTGTAATGAATAGCAATTATGTAGTTTGGTCTCAGGCATTGGTAACAAGCAGTGATGTATGAGCAGTGTCACTCAGGAAACACAGAGTAATAGCTTGGTGTTTGGAAACCATCAGAAAAGCTACTAGCTTGGACCATCACATATTCTTTAAAATTACCCACAATAAAAAAATTAATTAATTAATTAATTAAAAAATATATATATATGTATCTTATAGCTGAAAAAAAAAAATTACCAGTTGGGCAACAATTTTGACCAGATATTTCAGTTGTGTGCTATATTAGTGACAACATTTCTGTATTTGAGTTTAAGTTGAGTCTCCTAGAAACAGCTAGTAGTTGGGTCATGCTTTTTATCTATTTTGCCAAACTCTGTCTTTTAACTGGAAAGCTAAATCCTTTTACATTTAAAATGTAAATACTTATAATGCAGGCTTTTCTTCTGGAATTTTTCTATTTTTCTTCTTAAGTCTTATACATTTTATGTCCCCCAAATCTTCCATTAATACCTACTTTCATATTTATTTGGCTTTTTGTATTGCACCATTTTGAGTCCCTTCTCATTTCCATCTGAATATATTTTTCATATTTTTTTCTTGTGGTTACCATTGAGTTAAGATTTAATGTCTTAAATATGTAACAATCATATTTGATTTGATACCAACTTAACTTTAATAGCATCCACAGGCACTACTGCAAATAACCCTCACACTACTTTCATGCCTCAAGCTGCTTTTGCCTGGAGGGAAAATTCTTGAAGTGGTTACACCTGAGGGGAGTTTACCAAGTCAAACTTTCCCAGCCACAACAAGGCTAGGGACCCACAAAACGAGCAAGGAAGCGCTGGCCGGCCACCTCCCAAATGCCCAGGTGAAATGATGTGAAAGGAGTCAGGAAGGATGCCAGGAATATCTTCCATGATTCCCCAAAGCTGTGCTTTCTTGACTCCGCCCCTGCCCAGCCAATGCAGCCTTTCAACTGTCCTTGCAGCTCTGAGGAAGCGGACCATCTTTAAGTCTCCTCCACTGCCTTTGTCTGGGGCAGATGGGAACAAGGCTGCCCTCAGTGTGGCTCCCCCTGTCATTTGAAGCAATAATCAAAAGCAGTGATCTGTGATAGGCCCACCCCCACCCCAAACTTGAGGAACTGGATTTTTACGGCCTTCTTTGGCATCAGCGAGGTAAGCCAGGGGCTGAACCCCAGAGCAGCCTGTCACGAGAGGGGGTGGTGGGCACCAGGAACCTCTGCTCAGAGAGAGCAATTTACCGATATTTGCTGTAATTTACCAGCTTCTGTCTCCCACTCTTCCTTGGATGCTGGACAGTGTTCTACTGGATTCTGGAGTTTTGAAATAGTTGATTCAGATAGTTCCTGCCTGTTTAAAGGTTGTTCTAGGAGAGGAACTGATTACTGGAACTTCCTACTCTGCCATATTCCTGGACTCTTTTTTTAAATTTCAGGTTCATATATTTAAGATCACTCAAATAGACTTATTAAAGTAAGCTTAAAGAGAATCAAGAATATATTTAATTTCTTTTAAATGTTTATGTTGTAACACATATACAACTCGAAATAAGAATATATTTCTTAAAATGATAATGCCCTAAATTAAGGGAAAGAGAAACAAATATCTTGAATGGATAATTAAATGTCATAAAAATATTTATTCTTCCCAAATGAATATATTGATTTAAAACACTCTCAGAGTAACGATTTTTACTTTTTTTGGTCAATTTGAGTATGATGACTTGCCAAAGTTTTATGAAAATATATAGCCAATGTTTGAGAAATGCCAAAAGGGTTTTGAAATATAATAGTGTAAAGAGGTTTTTTTAAAATATATTTTTTATTGAAGTATATCATTCATACATGAACATACATAAATAATAAATGCATAGTGAAAGTTGTGAATTTACAAAGTAAATATGCATATCATACAGGTGTCCCATACATCAGCCTTCCACCAACACCTTGCATTGTTGTGATACATTTGTTACCAACTATGCAAGAGCATCATCAAAATATTACTATTAACTATAGTCCATATCTTATATTTTTCTTATATATTTCTTATATATTTCTTATATTTCTTATCTTATATTTTTCTTATATTTTTCTTATATATTTCTTATATTTTATGGACTATTAACTATAGTCCATATCTTATATTTATCTTATATTTTTCCCCAACCCACCTTATATATTTTTAAACAAATCAATTTTATTGATACATATTAATAAAACATACAGTTTTTCCAAAGTGTACAATCAATGGTATTTGGTATAATCACATAGTTGTGTGTTCATCATTTCAATCATTATTAAAGCATTTTCATTATTTTAATAATAATAATAAACAAAAAACAGACAAACAAACAAGGAAATTTCTCTCCTCTCAACCTCTCTGTTTCCCCTGCTGTATATAGCTGCTACTTCTGGCTATTCTTACACAATTATTTATTTGTTTATTAAGCAGTTTTATTGAGATATATTCACACACCATATGATCTATCCAAAGTGTATAATCAATGGCTTTTTTAAGCTGTAAAAATGACCCTTATTACAAAATTGTAAAATAAATAGAAAAATAAACTGAAAGAAATTACAAATTTTAAAAGAGAGTGTAAGGCCAGGTGAGATTTAATATAATCAATTATAAGAAATAGATAGTATAGCAACAAACATTTATAAATGTAAATAATAATTCTAATATAATAGAAATTAATTATAACATAATTCTAATCTTTATATTACAGCTTTAACTATTGGACATAATAGGAAGGAAATAAATTATTGGTTTAGTTATTTAATGTCCATTTAGGTCATAATTCTTTCTGGATAATCAAATTCCTATTTGGGAATTCTTCATATCTTATTGGAATAAATTACAGTAGATAACAATAAGCCAAGTCATAATTTTTTTTCCAACTCCTAATTTTATGAGGCAGAAAAACTCAAAATCTTTTCCAACAGTAGTCACACTAAACCATTATTGATCGAGATGGAGCTGTCCTTCAAAAATTAGGTGATGTGAAAGTCTTCACAGACAAACAAAAACTGATAGAATATGTTACCAAAAGACCAGATTTACAAGAGAAACTAAGGGGAGTGCTCAAGTCTGAAAGGAAAAAACAAGGGTGAGAGATTTGGAGAAGAATTTAGAAATGAAGATTTTTAGGAAGCGTAAACTAAAGGATAAGACAGAAAATAGAACAGTATGACAACAGAGAACTGAAGGACAAAATGGATGAAGTAAGTCAGACCTTTACAGTAATAACACTGGATATTAATGGATTGTCCTCAATCAAAAGACATAGACTGATAGAGTGGATTAAAACAAAATGAGCCATCTATGTGTTGCCTACAAGAGACCTACCTCAGACGTAAGGACACAACCAGCTTAAAAGTGAAAGGTTGGAAAACAGTATTCCATGCAAATGGTAACCAGAAAAGAGCTGGAGTAGGCCAGATAAATGTAAAATAACATTATAGTATACAAACAATAATTACTCAGTGCAACTAGCAAATTGTTCCTGTGATCAGCATTCTGTTAAGTTTCTTCAAACAAAATAAACACTTGCTTTTAATTGAGGGTGACTGGAGAAGAGATATATTTTTGGAAACTCCATTTTTCTTTAACCCTTTCTTATGGAAGGAGGTCTTTTTGCCGTATCAGATTGTGAGAGGAATCTACTGTAGATTGGTATGACATTAAGCAAACAGATGAATGGATCAAAATATAGAGCCCACCAACAGGCTCAAGGACATGAGGAAACTACATATGACAAAAGAACTGGTGAGCAACAAATAATTAACAACTTGCTCTCTGGTTTGGGGGTGTTATGGGGAGGCCTGATGTAGAGTTTGTAGTTTTCCAGCATGATTAATTATCCCCACCATGATTAATTTTAAGATACCAATATGATGACAACCTGCTTGCAAAACCCCTGATAATTTAATAATCAGATTATGCAGCATACTACTGGCAAAGGCATCATTTCAAGTCATTTGGAAAATGTTCATTTGCTTAGTAAATGAAGCTGGAATTATTGTCTATCTAATTTGAAGAAAATAAAGATAAATACTTAGTATAATTTAAACAAAAATAAATGCAGTATAATTTAAGTATCCACCTATAAAATAGCAATATTTTATTACATGGGAAAAGTAAAACTTGGCAGATGAAATGACAATGATACACTGAAAATGGCCAAAAGACAGAGGAGAGACTAAGAAAGAATTGGAAGCATTTATGGAAGATAAAAGTTAATATCCCTAATACATATACACAAAGAACTCCATAAATTCAAAAGCAGTGGGGGAAATACTTCAATAGAAAAGTGACAAAAAGTAAGGAAGGCAAGTCACAAAAGAGAATTGCAAATTATCAACAACAAAAATAGATTCTCAAACTCATTGTAATTAAACCACAGTTAAATGCCATTTTTTTATGCAAGATTTAAAACACTACCAATTACAGGTATTGAATGAGCATTTTGCAGTGAATGTGATTTCCTCACATATTCTATTGCAATTATTTTTTTTAGTGTTTAAGGGTGTTATGCTCCACAATCCCTTAATTTTTTTTTTAATTTTTGTAATAATAAACTTTATTTTTAGAGAAGTTTTAGATTAGAGAAAAAATTACATCGAAAGTAGAGGGGATTCCCATATAACCCACACCCTTGCCCAACCACATTTTCTGCTATTAATAACATTACATTAGTGTGGTACATTTGTTACAATTGATGAACCAATATTGAAGCATTACCTAACCAAGGACTATAGTTTACATTATGGTTTACACTTCACACTGTAGTTTTATAGGCTTTGGCAAATGTATAATAACATGTATCTGTCATTGCAGTATCATGCAGAACAATTTCAATGCCCTAAAAATGCCCCGTGTTCCACCTAATCTTCTCTCTCCCTCCCCTCAGAACCTCCAGTAACCATTATCTTCATATCAATGTTACAAATTTTTCCATTACCATAGGCTAATAACTACAATAACAATAAATCTACTTTGGTCCATGGTTACACTCCCCCCACCCCTTATGTTTGTTCATTCCTCAGTCTTGAGGAATTTGAGTTGATGTCTACTGTGCTTCAGATTGAGAGGGGGCTTAGGTATTATGGGGCAGATGGATGGAACTGTTTTGCTTGCAGTTGCAGATACTCTTTGTAATTTGAGATGGGACTTGTCCATCATCATTATTTTGCTAATTTTCCTGGGCAAATCCAAAGAACTGTAGAGTAAGTTTTGGCTGGAACTGCTGAGATTCAGGGCTAAGCTGATATATGAAAAGACTGAAGATTTAAGTCTCTGAGGCATATATTTAGCAGGTATAGTGATAATTATCGGTTCAAATATAAGGGGTAGAAGAATCACGAGTATGGCTATCACAATTTTGAATTAAAAACACACATGCTATGATGTAATCCTATTTTGATGTGTAATTATGTAGAGAGTATCCTCAAGAAAAAACAAACAAACAAATAAAGATAAGTAGACAAGAGTGTGTGTACAGGGTTGTTTTATTTAACAGCAGCAAAAAAAGTTAGAAACAAGCTGCATATATGCCAATAAGGGAATGTTTGGATTATGGATAGAATAGCAACATCAGGCAATACTGCACATATATTAAAAGTGAGTTATACTCTTTGTGCTTTCTATGTAATTTTTCTGAAAATCTAAAACTTCTCTAAAAATAAAAAAGTAAGCTGCGTTTCTAAATATTGACCATAAGGAATATCAATGACATACTTTAAAAAAAGTATACTGTGTATTTAGATAATTCTATTTTTCTAAGATGAAAGTAATCAAAGTCTCTATAAATGCCTATGTTTAAACATAGAGGATGCTATGCAATGCTCATGCTAAAAAAGTTAAATTCAAGCTATGTGTGTTTGGAGGGGGAAGTGGGATTATTAATATTTTATTTTTAGATCTCAACATTGTTTGGCTTGTTATATAACTTTTATAAATTAAAATCTACTGAAAGTTTGAAACTACTGTCTAGACCAACATATATTGAAGTGGTAAGAGAGCCACAATATAGCATCTTATGAATAAAGCAAGCGAATGGTATTATGAACAAGAAGGATCATTTCAAAAACTAAAACAAAAAATGCATATGTCTGTATGTGTATACTTGCATATGTTGAGCAATCAGGTGTCAAAGGTGGTCAATTTGGATGATGAGCCAAACTGAAAGTAACAATAAGTTTATTCATGCATTTACTGCAACAGTGCAAAAGGAAGCAAAAAGAGGCACGGTCTCCCCAGTGTTCTATTTTTCTTCACAGAACAGCATTGGGTAAGGGCCAG
>JAQZBX010011302.1:0-18627 GCA_029593785.1 Cabassous unicinctus | reverse complement strand
GAGTGTCGCTGGCCAGGGCTGGGGGCAGGAATGGGGCTTGTTGGGGAACAACCTGAGTCTTTGACTGAATCCCTTCCAAGAAAACTGCAATTCACTGGCTGTGTACCAGCTCTGGTAGGGGGGAGGGTAGTTCCCCCTCTTTTGCTCTCCCCTTCCTCCACCATGATGACTGGCAGGCAAAGCCTTTTAACTGCATATAATTGGGCCTGAAAGATCACACGTAGGATTTTGCCTGGAGATGATCATTTGAAATCATTATTATTTTATTTCTTATTCATCTGTGTTATTTAAGTTGTACAAAAAGTATGATGGAAAGAAAGAAATTTGCAGTTTCCTGTTTTGTTGCTAGGAGTGAAATTAGTACAAGTATTCCAGGGAAAAATTAGATAATGCATATGAGAAAGCTTAAAAATATTTATATTAATCCTCCCAGAACTTTAATTTATAGTCATTTTCCTGGTTAAATAATTCAAACATTTATTTGGCAAATAAACTGAGCAAATTGTTTAGGTACTAGTATGTCACAATGTAAATATTTAATAAGAAGGTAATTGATTAAATGTACTGTTAATACAATACGGAATACCACCAGTTCTGGTTATTTCTGTTGGTATCCATTTCCATTATTTGCTTTATGACCATTGGTTGATAGTTGATGCCCAAAACATACCAGTCATTAAATGTTCCAAATATTAACCATGGAACAATCTTGTGAGAGCATAGTATAAAACAATTAAAAGTCATATAGTAGAAAGAATTCCCAGCTTTAGTCATGTGCCATTCAACCTTCAATATTTTTGCCAGATGTATGCATCGCATAAATTAATATTTCCTTAATATATTTCTCTATGTCTACCTACTTTCTTATTGAAAATGGAAAACCAGAATTTGAAAGGAATAGATAGTAATGATAAAAATAAATACAATCACAACAATCTTATTAATTTTGCACTAGCTAAGCCTGTTCAGGGTTTTTATAAAAGGCTATTAACACAAATTAGATGGCTATTCATGTCATACTAAATTATCATGCCATTCTTTAAATTATCAGAATGATTGAAATAAAACAGGAAATAGAATAAAGATCTTGCTATATGATCTAATATTATTTAGTGCTTAAAAATCTAAAAGTACATTCTGTAACCCTAACATCAGTGATCTGTATCTTACTTTAGAGGAAAAACTGAGAGAGATTAAAAGTGAAAGAAATGAATTTGGCCTCAAGTAACAAAACACCCAACCACAGTGGCTTAAACAATATATGTTTATTTTTCTTTCATAATAAGGAATCTGGACCGACCTTGGCTGCTGACCTTGTTTCAGGGATGTCTTAGTGATCTTTTTCTTTCTCTCACGCTCTCAAGGTTGCTACTAGAGTACAAGCCTTCACATCTATACTCAAGTCAGAAGAAGGTGGGGATAGAAGGAACCAAGCCAGCTACATCTATCTTATTTAATTAGAAAAAGGAACGTTTCCCAGAATTCCATCAACTCTCTTCCCTTAGGCCTTCTGGGTCTTACATGGATCACATGGTCGCCCTATACTGTGAGGAGGCTAGGAAATCAGGGAACAGGGTCTTGTGAGTGGCTTGCACCAATCCTCATTCAACTCCTTGGACCAGACACATTGCTGCTTTAGACAACATCATTTTTAGCAAGGTAAAATGGGCAGTGGATGTTATTTAGGTAATTAGCAGCATCTACCATAATCAGGAATATATTCAGGATGTAATTTAAAATGATAAAAGCAGTTTACAAACAAAATCAACAGTATGATTCTGCTTTTCAAAAGAAATTAGGGTGTGTGTGTGTGTGTGTGTGTGTGTATCCACATGTGTGTATTGATAATGAAAATCTATGTGTGTCTGTGTGTTGAGAGAAACAATGGATGAATATTTTTTACTTATTTCTACTTTAAATAATGAACTTACACTATTTTTAAAAATAAGATAAACATATTTTCTTGTATCAGATTTTGTTAGATTTTAGAAAATAGTCCAGGTCTTCTTTAGTCTGCTCATCTAGTATCTTAGTGCCCCACCTAAGAAATCTCTGTCTTCTGAATGTAGTATTGAGAGTTCCTTAACTGGGGTAAGAGGCATTACATGCTTCTTACTCGGTAAACACGTTTGTTTCATTTGGAAAAGTTTAAACTGTAGATAGAGATCCGACTTTCACCTTCTATTTATCCCTTCCTAGTAGCATAAAGAACTGTGAAACTAGTGCAGGGCTTATAATTTTGACACAAGAGCTTTCTCTCTTATCTAATTCTCCCAGAATACAGATTTGGTGGCCTTTAAACATAATGTAAGCTACATCTGTTTGATTTAACAATTGTATAAATTTTATTACTGTTGAGACAGAAAATGTCCCCCAAGAAAAATAATGGATTTCCAGCCTCACATCTGTATGGTTTTATATGAATTGTGTGGCTCTGCTATTTTGTTCAGCTACTTGAGTGGCTGTCTGGCTGATGGTGCCCTGGGACTTCAGTGCTTTTTAAACATTCTGGTACAAAATGAGGCTTTTTCTTGGCTCTTTGTCCCCCCTTATTTCAAATATTTTAATTTTTTGAATTAATTCTTAACCACAGCAATGATTCAACCTTAAAATCAATTATGCATTAAATAAAAAGTTCTTGAAAACAAAGAACTTACCTTCATGCATATTTGCTATTTTCACAAGGTCACTGGTCCCCGCCAGTCAGTAATAACTGCTCACTCCAGAGTCAGTGAGCATAGGAGGCCACTCTGTCATGCATGGGGTTGCTGCTTTTCATTTAATGCCTCTTGGGTTTTTCATTATCTGGTGGGGGCAAGGACATCTTGATCTTTTATGGAATTTTAGGCAGGTGTAAGACCAACTTGTAAATAAAGGCTGTCTTGGCAGTTCTGCTGACTAGACATTATTTATTATCTAAAACGCAAGGCACAAAAGCATATATAGAGGTGCATATAGTCATACAGGTGGAGAGAATAGGTATATCTATACTATGGCATTAAAAGCTTTAGTACAGTCTGACTATAAGATATAACTACAATTTTAAATTCAAAATTCAAAATAATACAAGCTTCATCCTTCACATATTAGTGCTCTCTCTGCCCTGTTTATCCCATGGGAACATCTGGACTCAATATTTAGAAATCATTATATTAGTAAATTGAGAGCCAAGGCAGCAGTATGGGGATGATAAGATCCAATGAATCATTCATATCCGGAAGTCGAGCTGATTCATTTTGGAGCCAATGAAGTGGACACAGAGCTTTTCATGGAAGACCAGCATAAAAAAAAACCTTCCAGTTGTTAAGCCAGATTGAGCAAAGAAGCAAATTATCTGAGCATCATTTCAGGAAGTGTCAAAAGAAATGCCACCCGAGTGGCAGCAGAGATTTTTGAGTTGCCAAACGATGTGATTTTTCTTGACAGAATTTAAATAATTTTCTCTTTAGAAAGCATTTCAAGAATGAAACCATTACAAGTATTTCTCCCTTATCCTGATATTTAAATAGTATTTATATGTAAACATGTGCTTCTTTATATTGAATAATGAAGTCTAGAATTTACCTCTGAATGTGATCACTGAATTATAAACTAAGGTTTTAATGAAAGGAAACTGTGGACTGACAAACAAGACTCTCCACAACTTCCTAGAAGAATAGTCTCCAGAGAGAGAGACTCTGCTCCTGCTTGTATTAATGCCCTTGTGTAATCTCCTCATTTTGAGGGTGGGCTGGCCTAGTAGTGTCTTGCTTCTTACCGAATTAATGTGGAAAAAGTGATGCTATATCACTTCCATGATTAGGGTACAAATGAATGTGACTTACATCTTTCTAGCTTAAACTCTCTCTTGCTGGAACTCATGTTCTCCCTTCACTTCTTGGCTTGTTTTCTTTGCCCTTTTTAAGAGGCTCATGTAACAAAGAACTGAGGGTGGCCTCAGGCCAACAGCTAAAAAGGAAATGAGGCCTTTAATCCTACAGTGCCCAAAGGGTTGACTCTTGCCAACCACCACTGAGTGGACTTGGAAGTGGACCCTCCACTAGTTGAACCTCAAGATGACTGTGGCTTTGGCAGATACTTTGTTATAGTCTTCTGAGATTTTATAGAAGAGGACCCAGCTAGATTATTCCCAGATATCAGACCCATAGAAACTGTAAAAGTATAAATGAATCTTTTTTAATTAGTTAAATTTGGGAGGATTTTTGTTATGCAGCAGTAGATAACCAATATATCCATCTAGCTTCCCAGGGTCCCCCAGAATTCTAAATGACCAGCAACTGCCATCTCACAAGGGCTGAAAACTGTTGACACTAGGTAAGATAGCTGGATGACAAAATGAATCTGTTAGTATGAGGCTGCTTTCACACTTGCCCCAAGTTTTAGATCAAGTGGTCAAGTGACAGATCCGGACCTGGGTCAAGGATTGGATTATCTTGTGCAGGTGATTTACTTAATACATTCTCTGGGAGAAACATGAAAACAGTAGGGAAAGCAGATCATGGAAAGGGAAGGAGCTAAGGAAAGGTATAATTTCAGGAAAAATCCACAGAAGACATGCTTTAGCCTAATCCCCCAGGGGAATGTAAATTACTCCTCAGATTTGTCCTGCACAAGCTGGACTTTCTTAACTCACAACTGTTAGTGGTTGGCTAAAAGCTGCCTTAGAAGAAGGTGTTGGGCACTGTGTGCTGACTGTGCTTGTGGGAAACAGAGCTCTTGAAGTCGGAGAACCACGCACTAGCGTCTAAAGTATAGGCTGTTAGAAGCAAAAGCACACTGAAGCTAGAGGATGGGTGCAAAAAAATGGTAAAACACTTTTAAGGAGATCTGGACAGAGTAGCTAGTGTTTACTGCCACACCCTGCAAAAATCATACTAAAGCATAGTACATCTAGCTCTGCCCAGGGGGTCAGTCCACCTCTTCTTAGGATGCTGAGAGATGGGAACCCCATGCACCCACTGCTCTTCTCATGACTTCCAGTAATGCTGACAGTGTTTGCCCCAAGCCTCAAAACATTTCAGAAGCATTATACTGAATTTATAATGAAGTTTTTTCTTTCACCAATACATACAGTATTGTGGCAGTTTGATATAGTTATGAATTCTAAAAACAGATATTGGATTATGCTTGTAAATTGGTCTGTTCCTCTGAGCATGATTAAGTTATGATTAGAGCTTTGATTAGGCCACATCAGTAGGATGTTGAGTTCCTGCCCCTTGGTGGGCAGGGACTCTGAGATAAAACCACATGGCAGAGCAGAGGAGTTAACTGGAGTTTTGAGCTGGAGTTCTGATGCTGAGTTTTAATGCTGGAGCCTGGGGAAGTAAGCACACAGAGGAGCCTGGTCATGAGGAAAGAGAGAAGGCCCCGGGAATAGACGAGCCATTTGCCTGATAGTCTACAGCTGGCCTTATGGAGCGAGGCAAAGCCTAGAGAGCCTCATAATCTACAGCTGACCTTGTGGAGGACACAGAGGAGCTAAGCCCGGAGAGCAACGGAGCCCCAGGAAGAGAGGAACCCAGGAAGCCTGAACCCTTGCAGACACCGGCAGCCATCTTGCTCTAACACGTGGTCATAGACTTTGGTGAGGGAAGTAACTTACGCTTTATGGCCTGGTAACTGTAAGCTTCTACCCCAAATAAATACCCTTTATAAAAAACAACCGATTTCTGGTATTTTGCATCAGCATCCCTTTGGCTGACTATTACAAGTATGCAGTAAAGAATGAAATAATTGGTTGACATGGCTGTAAGGTGACAAGGTTAAAATTTACTAGTCCTGGATTTATAACAATTATAACTCTCTGATGGTGATATTAAAAAGAACAGAATATCAATATTATACTGTAGTGAGCCAGGACTCAGAAAACTCCAACATGTCTGTGGATAGATCCATTCCCACTGTGTGAGAGCCCATCTGGGCAGCATCTTGGAGGGGCGAGCTGCAGAGACTAAATTAGAAGCAGGGCCAATCTGCAATGTGCCTCTGTAACTTTTACATAGAATTAGAACCTGCTGGTTCTATGTAGTCCCTTTCTTATGTCCTAGTTTGCCTGAGCTACAATGACAAATACCACACAACGAGTTGGATTGAACAGCAAGCATTTTTATTGACTCATAAGTTTGAAGGCTAGAAGTCCAATATCAAGGTCTCAAAATAGCCATGCTTTCTCCCCCAAAGTCTATAGTATTCTGTTGCTGGCTTGCCACAGTCCTTGGGGTTCCTTGGCTTATATCACTACCTCTGTAATATGGTTTCTTCCTTTGCTTTCTCATAGAAGAGAGCTTCTATGTCTTCTGGCTTCTTCCAATTTCTGGTTTCTTGTGACTGTGCCCAAAAGTCCTGTCTTTATAAAGGCTTATTTTAATAATGTTTAAGACCCTCCCCGATTCAATTTGACCACTTATTAACAAATAATAGTATGTTCAAAAGGTCCTATTTATAAAGAGGCTCACAACCATCGGAATGCAGATTAAAACTTAGAACGTGTATTTTATTGGGGCACATGATTCAACATACCACACCTTAAAATTATTATATTTATTACAACTAAAAATAAATTTTCCCCTTTCTAATTCAAATATAGTATGTTTAGTTATTCATCATTCAGTCAGTCTTTCAGTTTTATAAAGAAATTTAGCAAAGTAAAAATTTCTCTTAAGGGACAAAACGATGTATAAGGTAAATCTCATGTGCTCGCTGACTGCCTGAAGTTATGGCTTTTCCATAACTTCACAGAGCCCAGTTGCTGTAAGATTCCAGGACCTCAAAGATGGGGCTCCTCCTTGCACTTCAGTCCCAGCAGGTCAAAATTAGAAACATCCAAAGTTAATTAGTGAAATGAAACAACAAATGGACCAAAAGAGCACAGTGAGATGAGGAGTCTCTAGCGAATGATGTCTTCCACTTTTGCCTTGATCTGGGGCAAATGCGTGTCAAATGCTGATTCTGACACAGAATAGAGTCAGAGGTTCTGTCAATTTGCCTGTCCATTTGTCAATAGCAGTCACCTCAAAAATACAGGGGATTCCCATATACCTCCTCCCTCCCCCTCCCCCACTTTCCCCATTAACAACATCTTTCATTAGTGTGGTACATTTGTTACTATTGATGAACACATATTGAAACATTGCTACTAACCATGGAAGACAGTTAACATTATAGTTTACACTTTGCACCGCACAATTTTACAGGTTTTGACAAAATGTATAATGGCCTGTATCTGTCATTGCAGTGTCATGCAGGACAATTCCAATGTCCCAGAAATGCCCCATGTTATACCTATTCTTCCCTCTCCCTCCCCTCAGAACCTCTGGTGGCCACTGTCTTTATATTAATATTATAAGTTCTTCCATTGCTAGAATAATAAGTCTACTTTGGTCCATAGTTGCATTCCCCCCTTATGTTTGTTCCTTCCTCAATATTGAGGATTTATGTAACCTAAAGCTTCTTTAAAAATAAAAGAAATAAAAATAAAAAATGTTAAAAAATAAAGCAAATAATAAAGAGCACCAGGGACCCTTTGGGAGTGATGGAAATGTTCTGTATTGTGTTAGTGGCTTCATGGGTATGTGCATCTGTCAAAAGTCATTGCATTATACACGTTAAATGGATGCAGTTTATTGTTTGTAAAATATACTTTAATAAATTTTATTTTAAAAAGTCGCCTCTGAGTGCCAAGAATGGCTGAACAATTTTGGCCAGACAACTAATGTTGCTAAAGGAAGGACAATCGAAAGGTTTGACAGATAAAAACTGACAATCATCCACCACTCACTTTCTTGGCTACAAAGGAAGAACATTCAATGTGAACTTGCCCAATTAAAGGGGAGTAGGGGTAGTCTCTGACAGGAATTAACCCCAGGGAACAAAATTATTGGGGACTTTCCCAGAAAAAAATAGGCAATGAAGTGAGGATTTAGAACTGCTGACCTGTCAATTTGATAGTTTGAAGCCAAATTTTAACTCACCTCCTTTTGATACATTAGCAAGGACTATTTTTATTTTCTTTCTTCTTATATCTTCTGCTCAAGAAAAATACTGTGAGTTTCACTGTTTCACGTGCTCTCAGAAATAAAAAAAAAATGGGAGCATCCCCAGAAGCCCCAAGCATTGGCAAGAAGTTCAGGAATGACAAGGGTGAGAAAGACTCAGAAATGTGTAACTTATTATCTATAGCCATGCATGAAACTTTCACTTTTTAATAGGCACTACAGATTACATGGTTTTTTGGTAGATGTTATTTTGTAATTATGTTCTTGAGATTGTCTAGAGTGTTTGCACTAATACACCCAAGTGAAAGAAAAGATTAGTAAATATAACAAGAAAGGTTTAGTGTCACTGCAATGATATACCTTGGGGAAATAATTATTGATTTTACCTACAACTAAATACCTGAAAGATGAAGAGGGAATAAATGTTCAAGGAGCTCTGAGTTGTCTGCAGAATTTGTGTGTCTCATCTGTGGGAATCTCTATGGCTCCAGGATTGGATTGTTCTCTCAAGGAAATAGACATCAATGAGAACAACCATACAGTTTCACAAGAAAAACTGCATCCTATAATGATTTTTCCTATTTTATTAGTTAGAAAATGGTCCCAAAATGATATCCTCCAAACAAATTCCATCAACATCATAGAACTGAAAAACTTTCACTACAAAAAAGAAAACAGAAATTAATCATTTGGAATTGAACACTGTATACTATAAAATATCCATATTAATATTTTATATACAAAGTATTTTCAACATTTTATTTCTCTGATCTGATTTGGAATATAAAATCCTGCTTAGTCACTTCAAAGAAAACATTAAACATACATTTATATTCTTATTTTTCACTTGATAAAATAGTTTACCTGTTTATCATTGCAAAATAATTCTGAAAAAAATTAGACATTTTTCTTACAATTAGAATCTTGAAATTTCATCTTTTCTTAATAATTATGAGTTTTTCTGTTTTATTCACTAAATTCAAGTTCTAATATTTTTCAACCTGAAAAAACTTAATGCTATCTTTAATCTTTAGCCGTTTTGAGAATAATATCATCAGTATAAATATATCAATGGCTGCTTGGCTACTACTTCAAATAAATTTTTAAAAGCATATTTTTATATACTGGTATAAGGCAAAGAAAATAAACAAATAATAATTTGAACAATTTCTACTCTGAAGAAGATTAGGACAGCTTTACCAACAAAATTTCCAATGCAGTATATTTTGTACAATAGCAAAAATATATGTGGTATATGTAGCACAACAGAAGGAAGACTCATATCTTTAGGGATGGCTTCATGGAGGAGTGACTTGGGCTGAATGTAAATAATGAGCAAATATCTGACAGTGGGAGAAGATTAGACTATACTCCAAGTAGAAGAACAAGGAAGCACGAAGACATGGCACAGACTAGACCACTTGGTAGTGTTTTGCAAAGAAGATCTCAACATTTGATGAGACTACTTTGAACTACTATTTTTTAAAATATGCTTTTATTATGGAAGTTGTGAACTTACAAAACAATCATGCACATGTGTGGAAATCCTATACAACACCCGTTTACCAACACACCACACCGTTGTGGAACATTTGTTACAGATTATGAGATAATATCATCAGACTATTACCACTAACTATGATCCATAGTGTACTTTTGGCAAATTTTTCCATACTGCCCTATTATTAACACAGTACATCTTTAGCACTGATGTAAGTATTGCTGTTAACTATACTCCATAGGTTATATTAATCATATTTTTCCCATGCTTCTCCACATTCCCACCACACTGCAATAGTGATGTTCACATAAGGACATTCTTGCATTTGTCCTATTAATCACAATTCTCATCCACCTCTGGGTTCACTGTATTATTCAGTCCCTAGATTATTCTCTAGCTTTCATTCAGTCGACATTTATATCCCTAGACTACCCTTTTCAGCTACAAACCCATTTCTAAACCAGCTGCTATGCACTATAATGTGTTACCATCAACTCTATCCATTTCTACACTTTTACAGTCAAGTTAATTAAACCTTCTACATACATTAAGCGTCAGTACCCCCTTTGCATCCCTCCTTTTATCTTCTAATAAACTATACTCTAGGTTTTAACTCCATGTGTTTATTCTTCGTATTTAATTCATATTAGTGAGACCATGCAATATTTGTCCTTTTGTGTCTGGCTTATTTCACTTAACCTAATGTCTTCAAGATTCATCCATGTTATCATATGTGTCCAAATTTCATTTCTTCTTACTGCAGCATAGTATTCCATCATATGTATTTACCACATTTTGTTTATTCATTCATTGGTTGATGGACACGGGTTGTTGCCATCTTTTGGCAATTGTGAATAATGCCACTATGAACATCAGTGTGCAAATGTCTGTTCATGTCAGTTTTCAGTTCTTCTGGATATATTCCTAGTAGAGGAATTGGTGGTCATATAGCAATTCTATATTTAGCTTCCTGAGGACTGCCAAACTGTTTTCCACAGAGGCTGCACCATTTTACAATCCCACCAACAGTAAAGGAGTGTTCCTATTTTTCTACATCCTCTCCAGCACTTGTTGTTTTCTATTTTTTTTAATAATGGCCATTCTATGCAGTGTAAGCTATCTCATTCTCAGTTTGATTTGTATTTCCCTAGTAGCTAGTGATAATCTAGGGTCAGTGTAGGTTATTCATACATTCCTAGAAATTTTTCCATTTTGTCTACATTGTCTAGTTTGTTGGCATACAGTTGTTCGTAGTATCCACTTATGATCTCTTTTATTTCTGTGCGGTCACTAGTAATGAAGCCATTTTCATTTTTTATTTTATTTGCATCATCTCTCTTTTTTTTCTTTGTCATTCTAGCTAAGAGTTTGTTGATTTTGTTAAGCTTCTCAAAGAACAAACTTTCAGTTTTACTAATTCTTTCTATTGTTTTTTCATTCTCAATTTCATTTATTTCTGCTCTGACCTTTGTTAATTCATTTCTTCTACTTGCTTTGGGAATAGTTTGCTGTTCTTTTTCTAGTTCCTCCAGCTAGGTAGTTAGGTTATTGAGTTTAGCTTTTTCTTCTTTTTTAATGTAAGTATTGAGGGCTATAAATTTCCCTCCCAGCACTGCCTTTGCTGTATCCCATAGGTTTTGATATGTGAGTCTCATTTTCACTCATCTCAAGATATTTATTTATTTCTCCTGCAGTTTCTTCTTTGACCCACTGATTATTTAAGAGTGTGTTGTTTAATCTCCATATATATGTGAATTTTCCCTTTTTCCACTTCTTGTTGATTTCCAACTTTATTCTGTTATGATAAGAGAGTGTACTTTATATAATTTCAATCTTGTTGAATTTATTGAGATCTGCTTAGTAACCCAGGATATGGTCTATCCTGAAGAAAGACCCATAAGCACTTGAGAAGAATGTATATGCTGCTGTTTTGGGGTGCAATGTTTTGTATCTGTCTGTTAGGATTAGTCCATCTATGACATTATTTAAGCTCTCTGTTTCTTTTTTTTTTAAGATTTATTTTATTTTATTTAATTCCCCCCACTGCCTTGCCGCTTGCACTCACTGTCTGCTCACTGTGTCCATTCGCTGCACATTCTTCTGTGTCTGCTTGTCTTCGCTTCTCGTCTTCTCTTTTAGGAGGCACTGGGAATCGTTCCCAGGACTTTCTGACATGGGAGAAGGGCACTCAATCACCTGAGCCAGCTCAGCTCCCTGGTTTGCTGTGTCTTTCATTGCCTTTTTCCCCTGCGTCTCTTTTTTTGTTGTTGTTGCATCATCTTGTTCCACCAGCTCTCCACACGGGCCAGCTCTTCACACAGGCCAGTTCACCTTGCGGACCCACTTGCCTTCACCAGGAGGCCCTGGGAATCAAACCTGGGACCTCCCATATGGTGGATGGGAGCCCAATCACTTGAGCCACATTGCTTCCCTCTCTCTTTCTTTATTGCTCTGCTGAGATGTTCTATCCAATGCAGAGAGTGGTGTACTGAAGTCTCCAATGATTATTGTAGAGACATTTATTTCTCCCTTCACTTTTGCCAGTGTTTGCCTCATGTATCCTGGGGCATCCTGGTTAGGTGCAGATACATTTAAGATTGCTGGTGAATTGTCCCTTTTATTGATATACAATGTTCTTCCTTGTCTCTAAAAATAGTTTTGCTTTTCAAGTCTATTTCATCTGATAAAAGTATAGCTACTCCACCTTTTTTTTTTTTTTTTTTTTTTTTTTTTTTTTGGTTACTGCATGTCTGGAATATCTTTTTCCAGCCTTTCACTTTCAATCTATTGGTATTCTTGGATCTAAGGTGAGTCTCTTGTAGACAGCATATAGATGGCTCATATTTTCTTATCCATTCCCCCTGTCTATGTCTTTCAATTGGGCAGTTTAATCCATTAACATTCAATTTTATTACTGCAAAGGCAGTTCTTATTTCACCCATTTTGACCTTTGGGTTTTATCGGTCATATTTTATTTTTACCACTCTTTTGACACTTTTAGTTACTTTTACAGATATAATCTTCATTTCTAGAACCTTCCAAGCCTCTCTATCCTGTCTTTTCTTTTCAGTATGTAGCACTCCCTTTAGTATTTCCTGCAAAGCTGGTCTCTTGGTTTCAAACTCTCTCAGTTTCTGTTTATCTGTGAATATTCTAAACTCGCCATCATATTTGCAAGGCAATCTTGCTGGATATAAGATTCTTGGCTGATAGTTTTTCTTAATGCATTAATAGGAGACACAATAATTTGTATCATGAAATGATTATTTTCCTTTCCCAGAATGAATCTTTTAAAAATGTTTGGCTTTTTGTGCATGTAAATATACTACTAGCAAAAATTCTATTTGCCATTTTGATATTATGCATTCGTTTTGTAAACTGGGGTGTCATTCAATTTAAAATGCTTTCTAATCTCCTTTTTTATTTCATCTTTGACCCAAGAATTATTTAGAAGCATGCTGTTTAATTTCCAGATATTTGGGATTTTCTTAGTTGCCTTATCATCGATTTCTAATCAAAGTTTCAATCAAAATTCATTGTCTAATTTAATTCGTTCATTTTTAGAGAATATACTCTGTAAGATTTTAAATTTTTTTTAAATTTAATAAGATGAATTTTAAGGCCCAGTATGTGATTTATCTTGGTGAAGATAGTATATTCACTTGAAACAAATGTGCATTTTGTAGTTAATGAACAAAACTCTATAAATGTCATTTATGTAAATGAGATCATTAATTTTCTACAGGTCTTGTATATCTTTACTAATATATTCTACTTGTTCTACATCCTAAGAGAAGGACATCACAATCTGCTACCATTATGCTTTATTTCGCTTTTTAACTCTGACAATTTTTGCTTCATGAATTTTTAAGATTTGTTATTGGGCACATACACATTTAAAACTGCTCTGTATTGGGAAGCGGATGTCGGTCAAGTAATTGAGCGCCAGCCTACCATGTGGGAGGTCCCAGGTTCAGGTCACAGTGCCTCCTGGGGAGGATAGGCAGATGCCCGCATCCACCTCAAGGAGTGCTAGATGCCGCACCCCGCTGCAACCAGAGCAAGACACAACAACCCTCCTCAATGACAGCTAGACGCCGCACTATGCAGCAAAAGAGCAGTCACCAAATGCACAGATGCCACAAAGCCAGCAGATGCCACAGCCTGTGGGGAGTAGATGTGACTCAGGCCATTTGGCATTCGCCTCATGTGTCGGGGGAGGTCCCAGGTCGGCTCCCAGCGGCTCCTGGAGAAAGGTGAGCAAACAATGAACAGACAGATAAGAGAACCATCTAGGGGAGGGGTGGGGGATAAATTAAAATAAATAATTAAAATAAATAAAGTAAAAAAAAACAAAAACAAAAAAACTACTGTCTTCCTGATGAAAGATTCCTTTTATTATTAAGAAATTGTCTCCATTTTTGCTGATAACAACCTTTGTCTTGAAGTAAAATTTGTTTTATATTAATATCAAAAATATTAACCCCATCCTAATACTTATTATTTGCATGATGTATCTGTTTCCATTTAGTTTTGATCTATCTGTGTTTTTACATTTAAAGGCTAGTAAACAGCATATAGCTGGGCTTTGCTTTTTAATCTAATTGTTCAACCACTGTCTTTCAATTGAGATGTTTATTTGATGAATATTTATACTATTGCTATGCTATTGCTATGCTTTGCTTTAGGCATACTATTTTTTTCTTTGTTTTTATGTTTGTCCCTGCTACTTTTTTACCTTCTGTGCTTTTCTTCCTTTATTTGGCTATTTAAATATTTTTAGCATTCAATTTTGATTAATTATTAATTTAATATAGCTTTAATAGGCTCATTGCCTCTATTTTCCCACTATTTTTAATGATTGAAATAGACATCCCCAACTTAAAAAAATTATTATAGACATCGTGGGTTTACAAAACAGAGATGCATAACATAAAGGATTCACATATAACACCCCTTTACCAACATCTTGCATTGGTGTGGAACATTTGTTACAATTGATAAAGTACATCCAAATATTACCGCTACCTATAGTTTATAGCTTACTTTAACAGTATTTTTCCCATATACATCCCCTTTATTAACACCATGTGTTAGTATTGTACATTTGGTAAAATTCTTAAAGAATGCTCTTATATTGGTCCTGTTAACCATAATCCATCATCCACCACAGGGTTTACTATGTTATACATTCCCATGCCTTGTACAATCCATCCAAATTGTACACTCAGTGGCTTTCAGTTTCCTCACAGAGTTGTGTTCCATCACCTCAGTCAATTTTAGAACAAGAAAAATATCTTACCCCCTTATACACCCCTATTGTTGACCCTTAGCCTTATTATAGTACCTTTGTTGCCATTGATGCAAAAATATTATAATATTACTGTTAACTATAGTCCATAATTTACATTAGTTGTATTTTCCCCTGTATCACAAAAAATCTTAACACTTTGTAAAAGTGGCATACATTTGTTCTAGCTCATAGATGAACATTCTTGTATTTGTACTATTATCCACAAACCTCATCCACCACCGAGCTCACTATGTTATATGATCCCAAGATCATCCTCTAGCTTTCTTTCTATTGACATGCACGTCCCTAGACTACAGCATTCACCTTTATGCATCAGTAGTGTTAGTTATACTTACTATAATGTGCTACCATCAACTTTATCCATTTCCAAACAGTTGCTATCAACCATTAAACATCCACATACATTAAGCATCAGTTCCCCAATCTTAGCCTGCATTCTATGCCCTAGTGACCCATACTCTAGATTTTAACTCCATTACTTTGTGCTATGTATTTAGTTTATATTACTGATACCATACAACATTTGTCCTTTTGTATCTGGCTTAACTCACTCAACATAATGTCCTCAAGATTCATGCATGTTGGCAAATACATTCCTATTTCATTTCTTCTTACGGCTGAATAGTATTCCATCTTATGTATATGCCACATTTTGTTTATCCACTCATTGGTTGATGGACCCTTGGATGGTATCATTTTTAGCAATTGTGAATAATGCTGCTATGAACATCAGTGTGAAAATGTCAGCTTGTGACCTTGCTTTAAGTTCTTCTGAATATATTACTAGTAGCGGAATTGCAGGATCATACTGTTGTTTTATGTTTAGCTTCCTTAGTTACCACCAAACTGTCTTCCACAGAGGCTGCACCATTTACATTCCCACCAACAGTGAAGGAGTGTTCCTCTTTCTCCACATCCTTTCTGGCACTTGCAATTTTCTGTGTTTTTTTTTTTAATAATGATCATTCTATATGTTGTGTGATGATATTTCATTGTAGTCTTGATTTGCATTCCCTATTAGCTAGTTATGTTGAACATCTTTTCATGTGCTTTTTGGACATTTATATTTCCTCTTTGGAAAGCTGTCTAGTTAAGTCTTTTGCCTGTTTTTTAATTGGATTGCTTGTCTTTTTATCATTGAGTTGCATGATCTCTTTCTATAACATGGAAATGAAACCCTTATCTGGTATGTGGTTCCTAGGTATTTTCTCCCATTGCATAGCCTGTCTTTTCACCTTCTTGACAAAGTCCTTTGAAGCACAGAAGTGTTTAATTGAAGAGGTCCCATTTATCTATTTTTTTCTTTCATGGCCCGTGCTTTGGGTATAAGGTTTCAGAAAACAACCACCTACCACAAGGTCTTGAAGATGTTTCCTCAAATTTATTTCTATGGTTTTTAAGGATCTAGACTTAGATCTTTGATCCATTTTGAGTTAATATTTGTATAAGATGTGAGATATAGGTCTTCTTTCTTTTGCATATGTATATCCAGTTCTCCCAGCACCATTTGTTGAATAGACTGTTGTGACTCAGCTGGGTGGCTGGTGGGTGATATTGCATTATTGTACTGTTAATGTGAAAAACAAGCAACCATATATATATGTTCCCACCCAACCCCTCCTTTATATTTCAGTTGTCATACTTACTAAATTTATATGCAATGAAAATTCTGATGTTATAATCCTTGCTTCAAATATTTATACATACTTTGCAGGTATTCTCAGATATTTACCATTTATCATGCTCTTAATTACTGAAGATGCAAGTTTTTCTTTGCCATCATTTCTTTCAACCTGAAAAGTTTTCTTTTGCATATTGCTAAAAAGGTCTATTGTTGACTAATTCTCTTAAATTTTTTTCTAATAAAACAAAAGAACACAAATCTGTGTTGTACCTTCATCCCTAAAGAATATTTTTACTGATCATTGACTCTTGATTGATCCTTTTTTCTTTCAGCACTTTTTAGATGTTCCACTTATTCTGGCTTCCATGTTTTCTGATGTGAAATTCATCACCATTCAGTTGTTGTTTTCCACTATATAATGGGTCATTTTTTCTCATAAAAGAGTTTATCATTTTTCCTTTACCTTTGGTTTCCACCATTTTAATTATGATATATCTAGGCATACATCCCTTTTCTGTATTATGGTGGAAACAACACTAGAAGTGGGAATTTTATCTAAGTTTGAATTTTAACCTGGCTACTTAATCACTATGTGACTTCGGGCAAGTCAATTGTCAGAGCCCATTTCCTTAGCTGAAATATGAGAATAGTAGTATCTGCTTTGTGTAATTTTTAAGACAATAAAATGAAGTAATGTGTGAAAATGCTTTCTAAGTTGCAGTACAATGCATGAAATGTTAGCTGATGAGGGAATTGAGGCTTACCGAGTTGAGATAATTACCCATCTATTAAGTGGAAGAAGTTGGGTTGGTCATCCCAGGTCTATCTGATTTCAAATCCTTTGCTTTTTCTACTATGCCATATTGCTTCCATTTTTCTGATGACCATTCCCTCCAACCATCCTTTTTAAACACACCAATTACCAAATTGTTAACAGAAGATACAATGATAAATTGCTGTATCTGCACTTGAGGAGTTCCAAATGCTAGTCTTTTCTTCATTGTGTTGACTGCCCTGCAGTTTCCACATGTTTTTGGTTCCTCTAAAGACTTTCAAGTATATTGTTTTTATATTTTTTCCATAATTTATTACAAGTTTTATCTGTATGAAGATTGGTTTGATAAAAACTACTCTGCCATTACCAGAAGCAAAACTCTGCCCAAGGGCTCTGGATTTTGCAATGTAGTTGTTCCCTCTATTTTAATGTAAAGATTTGGAGAGATTAAAAACTATGCTGTTGGAAGAGTGACATCATAAACATAACAATGTAAGAAATCCCCCAAAAACATTCCCAGATATTCAGTGAATAAAATAATAAATCCCATTTTCTTAGAACACTGGAGGATGGTAGATAAAGATTCCACAAATGCTGAATTGAAGAAAGAGAAAACTATCAGCCAGGAAACTTCCATTCTGACATAATGGTCCTCATCTCTCCCCCTCACTTGGATCCACGCAGCATGGTAGTTGCTTAGAGGAAGTGGCCTGAATCTCTCTTATCTCCCACAAGAGACCCAGACTATAAAACCACTTACAGCAGTGAGTTAGAACCCCACACAAATCCAAGAATGGGGAGCAAATCACAGACACTCAGGGTGGAATATAAGCTGCTAAGAAATGCTATATACAAAAGGCCCTTAGAGTAGAAAAAAGAGAGAGACAATGGCAGAACTCTTGGCAAGATGTGCACTCAATACAGTTTCTATTGAAAGGACAACATAAATGCAAAACAGACTTCCCTGGTGTGACCCACTTTTCTGGATTCATGTTATGTAGCTCCCTGGGGACAGAAACCTTAATGGGGAAGAAATTGGAGGCAAAAAGCCTCACAAAGAAATAAAAAGGGTGGGTTAAACTGAACTGTTGTAAGACTGGAACTGAGAAGTGTAAGGAATATGGGGCATTGAATGAGGGAGGTAATTTAAACAAATAATAGAGGCTGGGGATAAGATTCTACACAAAACCAAACAGAAGAGTGAAGCCTCTGCGGGGCTTCGTGGGGTTCACGGGAGGTGAGGACGACGTGGCGCTGGAAAGACGACCACGGAGACAAGGTTGATGGCGCGGGTGTCAAGCCAAGTCCAACTTTATTGAGGAAGTGGGTAAGGCTTTATAGTGTGGAGAGGTGACGTGTTGGATGCTGATTGGTTGGGCTCAGGGTTTGCTACTATAGGTTGCCGGAGTTGTTGCTGGG
>JAQZBX010011301.1:0-42962 GCA_029593785.1 Cabassous unicinctus | reverse complement strand
AATAAAAAAACTAATCAGCTCTAGTACCAGAAAGATGCCAAAGGAGTTCTATCTCTCAGGATGCCTATGGGTGGCCTCAGCACAGTTACCAGGAAACCCTTTGACATTTGCAAATGCTATGAAACACTAACAAACAAGATGATCACACTAAGACCAAGGGGTGGGAAATAGACCAAAGTCCTACAACATCTTCTTAATCTCCTTTTGGTCAATGTGCTCAGAAGGGGTGGTGTTTTGTTGGTGTGAAGACAAGTACCTCCCAGAGTGAAAGGTTTTCTCCAGGAGTGGGCAGTTCTCACTTTTGCTGTAGGCCCTAAAAATGTAGGTGGCTCTAACTTTAAGAAAAATCAAACATTCAAAACTGTGAGTCAGATTAATCATTTGCACTAAAAAGACTGCCTAGAACTTTTCATATCTTGAATGCATCCTTGTGAGACAGATAGACAGATGATAGATAAATGAGAGAGAGAGAGAGAGAGAGAGAGAGAGAGAGAGAGAGAGAGAGAGATCAAACTAATATATAAATGTTTTGGGAAATAAAAAAAGAATAAAGGAGAAAAAAAAGGCATCCATAATCCTACCACCCTAAGACAGTCACTGTAAATGTTTTTAATGGTGTCATCTTTTTATATTCAGTCTATTTTCTATGAAGAGTATTTTTAAACATAGTTGTGAATATAATGTATACATACATATATTTATATATGTGTATGTATATGTATGTGTCTGTATATATATATCCACATCCTCGTTCTTTTTGCTTTGCATGTTAACATAAGTATTTTTCAATTCTAATTTTGAAAAGTTAGTTATATTATAATTTACTTAACCCTTCTCCCCAACCTAGTCAGGAAGGAACATGTAGGTTGATCAAGTTATCTGTCATAAAATACAATGCTAGGATGTCTATATTCATTCAAAGGTTTTTTACTGTATGTTGAATTATCCCTTGAGAATAGATTCCTAGAAGTTGAACTACTGGGACAAAGGGCATGGCTCTGTTTATGATTCCTGATAAGTGCAACCAAATCTCTGAAAGTTTTGTTTCATGCTGATCAACACTGTAGTATGACAGGACTCAGACTCGCTGTATTTCACTGAGAATTATTTACATGTCAGCCTCCATAGTGAATATAAGTGTCTGTTCAAAGAACTTGTAATCACTTGGCAGGGAAGTGGGAAAAGGTGAAAGGAGTGAGGGAGGATACAATTACCATTCATTTGTGGGGTGGCCATCTCAAACCATTTCCTTTCCTTGAGTTTCAACTGTAGAACCAGGAGACTGAAAGTTGAGAAGAGACTTTCAGAATTTATATGATGGGGCCATATCCAGAGAATGAAGGCAAACACAGAGTGCTGTGTTCAGGTGATGGTTCCTATCTACAATACCCAGAGTTCTATCTCCCCTCAGCCTTAGTATATTGTAAATCTGCATGGTTTTGCATTGAGGAATTATGGCTTCACCTCTCCTTGTGCACAGGACTCAACATTCCAGAGAGAATAAGCCAGTGGAGGGATGGTGGTGGCGGTGGGAGCTTACTGCTGATTTACAGGAGCTGCTTTATTATTTCCTGGGGATGACAAAGTTTGTTAAAGGCCTTATTTTGTCTAGACAATCACACCCGAGAAACTTTAGACCTTTCTTTTTAAAGAACGGAGATTTAAAATGTATAGAAAACATTGATGGAAAGTATTCTTTCATTGCTTTCAAGTCTGTTCTGATAGATGAAGGCTTTCTCCTTCCTCCCTCCCTCCCTTCCTCCCTCCCTCTCCTTTCCTCCCTCCCTCCCTTCCTCCCTCCCTCTCTCTCCTTTCTTCCCTCCTTCCCTCTTTTCCTTTCTTTCTTTCACAGCAAGCTCTGTTATTTCCACTGACTTCAAATAATTACTTTTAATGCAGTGATGGCTGAGCTACCTCTAAGTTTCTTACCAGGAATCTCTCTCTAGGTTTTCTTTTTCTTTCTTTTTCTTCTCCTTCTCCTTTCCTTTCCCTGCCCTTCCCCTTCTTTTACCCTTCCCCTACTCTTCCCTTCCCTTCCTTTTCCTTTCCTTTCAGAGCGCTATGATTTATTTTCCACATCCAAAAGTGGCTTAAAGACTGCCTAGTTTACAAGTGTCATCTCCTTTCTATTATTGACTGGGACAGTTTCCAAAAACAAATAGAAAATAAAGTACTACAGGGCATAAAAACACTTGGGAACTGTCACATCCGATTATGAATGCTGGAGATCAAAGGTACAAGGTCTTAGAAACTGCCTCCTCCAACTCTAAGGCTTAAAATCTTCAACTGGCTTTTGGACCCACTCAGCATAATCCCAGACTTTGGTCTACAATTGGTTAAAAATTGATAGAGGTGAGGATTCTGACACTGCCTTCTTTACTTAGAAGTTTATATTTTAATCTCATCCCCTACTCTGACACATATACACACATAGTTCCTTTCCATCCCCCTCCCCTCCCTTAATGTTATGTAAATATGTGTTTAGATACAAAAGCATAGAACTTAGAGCAGACAGACATTCTGTGAATCATCTGGGTTATTTCTTCATACAGGTCAGGAAACTGAGTCCTGACAAGTGGCTTTGCTCAAGGTCCCATAAGGAGTTCCAGGCAGAGCTGTAATTAGAAACCAAGGTTTCTTTTGGCAACAAATCCAGTTTTGTTTTTTTGTTTTTTTTTTTCCTTCTGCCTCACCCTGTACCCCATGGAGTTATGTTTATGTGTGTCTTGGTAGGTACATATGTTACATAGACACTGACATGAAGGAAACATGCAGCAAGCATCTGTATTCTGACCTCAGGGAACTGTTTAATGACTTGAATTTCAGGCAGCTGAAAGGTTTCTGCGGGTGGAGGTTGAAATAAACAAGAAAAGCCACTGTGGAGATGTGAATGGAAAAGTACCGAGCACTCCCTCCCTCTGCACATTCTTCCGCTCTCCAGCTCTCGGTGCCATCAGCCAGCTTCAGATAGGCTTCTGCATGGTCAGGTGTACAGAGGGAGGTGTGGAGAGGGGAGAAAAAAAAATGCAGGCACAACAAGCAAATCTAGTTTTTCCACTTCTAGCCTTAGGTAGTCAAGACAGCTAAGTGCAGCAGCCAAGCAGGAGGGTGGGCCAGCCACCCTGAGTTTATAAACACTCAAGTGCCTTCCTCTCCTCATGCCTCTCGCATAAGTCCAGCTGCTGCTGTCCCTCATACTAATAAGGTTTCATAGGAAGTGAAAACCCTACTATTCAAAACAGTGATCGAATGCAATAAACAAATGATTACACCGCCCCCCCCCGCCCCCCATCACTTCTCTATTTTAAGCTCCTGATATTTATTTCCATTTTAAATCAGCAAGAAAAGTGTGGAAAACCAGTATTTGGGGGAAAGCTCCGAACCAGGCTGAAAAGGTTTCTAAAGAAAAAAAAGTCTCAAAATAATACAGGCTGAAAGCAGGCAACATATGGATCAAAATTAAATGTTGACACTTCTTTTTCAGAAGGTAGTGGCTAGAAATTATCTCTCTCTCTCTCTCTCTCTCTTGTTTTTAACGTCTTGAAACTTTCTGCTCAATTTCTCTAAAACATACCAAGAAACGCCTTCCTTTCTCCAAGAATAATACAGGGAAGCTTCTTTACAATAGTTCTAAATAATGGACTTGAAATAAAATGAACAGGTAAAACTTTACCTAGCAAGTAGATAAACAGCTCCCACATCCACCAAAAGTGGTATCCCATAGAGCAGTGCAGGTGGCAAGTATAACCAAATCCAAATGACCATCAAAAATCAGATACCCATCATGACTTGGAGCTTGTTCTGAGAACCAGTTCACAGTTTACACAGAGCACAAAGCCACCCTGCTTTCCTCAGTTCTACCAGAAAACAGGATACCCATTTCCAAATCCAGGTGGTCAGATCACCCTGATCCTCTAAAATGACCCATCAAACCACACAGGCCCATTTTCAGTTGTGTTCTGGGGTCACACACACCTGAGAAACCAGCCTGTCATATTGGAAGAAAGAAGTCTGGATGAGCTGAGTGATTGATCTATGAGGTCCCTTCCAGTTCTAAAATCTATAATCCTGGGACATGATAGCTTGATGTACCAAGGTACCAGAGGTTCCTGACAGGTGAAACTAACTTCCTGTGTTGAGTCCCTTAGAAAGAGGGCAGGGCAGTATTTATTACAAGGACAGATTCCTTTTTAGCTATGACTGAATTGTGGGGAAGGTTTTGAGACAGGAACTGGATGTGAAATCTGTTCCTTTCTTTAAATAGATGTAATATTAGGTCCAGGCTATTTTATTTTGTAATAAAGCTTATATTTACCCTGCAGCTGTGATCAGGAACCCACTATTCTGCCCAGTCCATGGGGCAAGGAGGCTGGCCTGGTCCTCTAATATATTAACAGCCAGTAGCCATTAAATAATGGAACTGGCTGTAACACAGTGCTCCCAAGTCTGCAGGAGTCACTCATAGGACCCAAAACATGGAATGACTCTTTAGAGCTTCTTAATGATGATCTAAAAGAATTTGAATATATTCAAGTCAGTTCTTTCCTTAATCCTATAACATAGCAGGGCTGGAGTGCGAGATTCACAGGGTGATGCCAACTGGTGACTAATGGGAAGACAAAGAGTGAGAGAAGGAAGGACATTCTGGGGAAATAAAATCAATTGGCATAAGATTTGCTAAACTTACTTTCCTAGGAATTGAAAAATAGTTTAAGGGGTGGATGAACAAGTTTCCTCACCGTACATTTAGTAGAGAGAAAGGACCCACCTTAAAGCAAGTCTCTATCTTTAGAATATTTCCAATAATTTGTCTTTTTTTCCCTAACAGTTTCCTGATCAATTTCTTTTTATGTAAACACATTGATTTGGCAAAATACTGTTGCAGAAATATGGAACTCTGGCCCTTGATCCCAGAAATAATGAGCTGAGAAGGTTTGAGGCCCACGGTGGTGAGGTTACTTATCTATAAACCGGGCCTGGTGGGCTCTGCGGCTCCATGGAATCCCCACCGAGGTTTAAGTGAGGGTTGAGGTGCCGAAAGGGTGAATCCTTCCCTGCCCCCACTCGGGCTGGTTCAACTGAGTGTAGGAGCAGATTTCCCTTTGCTCTGCAGCGCCCCCACGGGGCTAAGCTTGGATTGGCAAAGGGGAATGCAGGAGGGACCAGCTATGTTTTTGTGGCCTGTGTGGTCAATGAGGCACGGTGGCAGTTTTGACAAGAAAAGTGGACACAACTCATAGAAGAACAAACTATAGGGCAGAGCCATACAATGCACATTCCAACCATATGGATACATCCAAGAAATCCTAAAGTTCTTATTGCTCACAAAAAGATAGAAAACAACAACAACAACAAAAAACCCACACGTATATATACACAAAGAAAATCACTTCAGCAAAACGAGAGTGTCACTTTGAATCCAGAGGGATTCATTTAAAACTCTTTGAAAATCAGGGGGAAGAGAATTGAAATGAAAAAAAAAAAAAAGCAAGATAGTCTGCTTTCAGACAGAATGAATCCACACTTGACAATATCACCTGTCTTTGGGGGGAAATGTTCATTTCAACAACATTGGCAGGATTAAGCCTATGTATATTTTTCAAAAATCCTTCACAAGACAGGCTTTTCTGCAGAGGCTGAGTAATCCATCTGTCAATAAGTATTAAAATATTCAGATTTCACAGGGACAGACACTTATGCATATTTCCTAAGCTCCAGCACTTGTGGAAAATAATCAACCCCTTCGGACCTCCCTTGGTTCTAAAATTCCAATAGCCTTTTTAAAATGGGGGCTGCATCACAATAACATTTTCAGCAATAGGTCTGAACTCCTTATGGGACGGTCAGTGAAAGTGATCCCATATATTTCAGCAAGCAGCCAACAATCTTTCATAGTTCTACTTACTCCTCCATTACAAACCAAAATTTGGGGTTGAGAGAAGTAGATTATTTTGGGATATATCTGTATTAGAAATTAATATGTGCAGAAATTTTGAGGAACCTTTAAGAACTCATCTGTAATTTAATGAGTTGCTGAAGGACTCCGGGCAGCCAAGACTCAGAACAGTCTGACCTTTGAAAGCTGCTTCTGGTCCAAACATTTTGGGTTAATTCTTGAGGAATCTGAAATATTATTTCCTCCTCACACCCTTCTTTTAAGAGAGAGACATAAAAGAAACAAGAGTCTCCCTCATTCAGGGATGAGTAGGAGGGGAAAAAACCCCAACCAACATTTAAATAGGGAAACTGGCAGACCTGAACAAACAAACCAGGCCCACAATGAAATGATTCTGAGCAGCATTTGCCTTTAGAAAGAAAGGAAGAAAGAAAGAAACAGAGAAGGAAAGATCTCCCCTTTTTCCTCCTCCACCCAACTCAGCTCGAAAGCTAAGAGGACGACGCTGCCGTGCTGTGTGTTGTAGTTGTAGCACAGTCTGTTCTAAATACATCCAGTATCTGTGATACTGGCACGGCAGGCCCTTAGAATTCCCTCCGGCTCATCTCTTAAACACAGACTGAAGAGATTTTCTACAACGACCTTGAAACGAGCGGGTGTGGGGGTGAGGGGAATCACGACCTTTAAGAAAAAGCAAAACACAAACATGTATTTGACTCACAGGATTTTGGAGAACGCACCCGTATGCATACCCAAATACACACACTCTTCTAGCAACAAGAAATGTCCTAAGAGTCAATAATAACAGAAAGAGTAAACCCACCACTTGCTGTCCTGGAAGGAAACAAACCAAACCAAATCCTTTGAACATTTCTCTCAAGTGCAGGAGAGGCTCCCTTCTGTAAAAGTCCAAGGGGAAATAGAAAATTGCACCAAGAAAAGAAAAAAAGGAAAAAGAAAAAAGTGGGGGTTGGGATTGTTACATATGACTGAAAATTTAAGCTTCTTCCAGTACTATCAGTATTGAAATAACACATCTTCTTTAATGCGCTTGAGAGATTAGATAAGGGGTGGGGGTGGGGGGTTGGGGGGGAGCCCTAATCAAAATCCAACCGATGCCGGATCCTACTATTTACGTAACACCACAAACTTGCAAAATACAAAATCAGAAGCAAAAATCCGAAAATCATAAAAATACATCAAAAATCCAAAGCCACACAGAAAAAAATGAAAACAAAACAAAACAAAAAACCTGCCCCCAAATAAAAAAGTAAGTGAACCCACCGAAAACTGCTTGGCAAATATTTTTCTCGTGGTGCCTAATATTCTTGGTGTTTATTGTTTGTTTGTTTTTTCCCCTCTCTCTTACTCGCCTCTCTGAAACTACTATATATATAACATACTTTTCCCCATTGGTTCAAACCTCTTATTCCTTTTGTGTATTTCGATCGAGGAGATGAAAGAGAAGAGGTTGAGTTTATGGGCAAGAGAGGAGGAATTAGTCCCAGACCCCGGGAAAGCAAGCGCACTCCCCCTCTTATGTCACCGAATAGCAAATTAGTTCTCAGAATTCCAGAGGCCGAGCTTTGCTACAGCGAAGACGCCGACGTCACAGAGGAGGAGCCCACGTGACGCTGGCGGAGCAGGCCGTACCATCGTCTACGGTCCAGGAAGGGACGGCCACCTTCTGGCCTCTCTGGCCTCGAACAGAAACCTACAAATCTGAGGCTCTCAGCCTGTGAGAACCTAGAAATATACTGTACAGTAGGAAAATCTTATGACTTTGAGGGCATTTTATGGGACAGGAGAGGCAAAAATCTCGGAGAGGTGATACCGAGTCCTCCCCTGCCACGTACCAATGGTAAAGTCCGCAGCTCAAATTCCGAGAATTGAGCTCTGTTGATTCTTAGAACTGGGGTTCTTAGAAGTGGTGATGCAAGAAGTTTCTAGGAAAGGCCGGACACCAGGTGATTATTGCTGTTGCTGCCGCCGCTGCTGCTGCTGCCGCCGCCGCCGCTGTTGCTGCTGGTGCCGCTGCCGCCGCCGCTGCTCATGATCATTATTTTACCTTTTAATTCTTTTTTTTTTCCGCTCTTGCCAATTGCTTTGGCTCCAAGTTTCCTATATGTATCTATTGATATAAATGTATATGTTTTTAATTGATTCTAACTGTCAGGTGTTAAAATAAATGCCGAAGATTAGTCCCACGTCTCTCCCACTCTAGGATATAGATTTTTATATATTTATTATTATTGTTGTTGTGGTCTTTGAGGGAGTCGGCCGGGTTGGGGAGGCTTTTGCCACCCTCCCTTGTGTTGTTTTGGTTTTTGAAAAGGAGGTGGAGGAGAGGAAGGAGGGGAATTAAGGGGTGGCCAGAGCAAAGAGGACGAGACAGTGTTTAGGGGGTGATTCGGGAAAGTCTGGGGGCCGTCTGGCCCCAGACGGCGGAGAGGACGCGCGCTCGCGCTCTCGCTGTTTCTGCTGCTTGCGTACAGCTTGTGATCTCGCTGGATTAGTGCGGCTGTGTTTTTTCCCTCTTTTCTCGCTTGCAGACTGCCTTCATTGCTCCCTCGCTCCTTCCTCCCCTTCTCTCCCTCCTTTCTCCCTTCCCTCGCCTCCTTCCTGCCCCTCTCCCGTCCGTCCTTCTTGGTAACTCCGGGAGGTGAGGAGGGAGACCGCCCGCCCGCTCGCCCCGCTGGCTCCCTTCCACCAGCCTCGGACCTTTAGATTCCCTGCCTCCGAGCCGAGCCGAGATTTGGGAGGAAAAATGCAAGCAAACTCCTCGGGTTTTTTTGTTTTGTTGTTCGTTTTTGTTTTTTTTGTGTTTTTTTTTTCGGTCGCAAACCCAGATGAAGTATGGTATCTACTGTTTCCTTTCAGAGCGGTGTTCTTCCTAACGAGAGAGGAGTATTTTGGTGCCCCCTTCCCTTGTGTTTTGGGGAGGTTTAGCTTGCATGGGGGCGGGGATGTCGAACACTTTGAAAATTAATCTTTCTCGGTTGCAGTCGAGGGAGTCGGGAACCCACGCGTGCTCCCTCTCCCCGTCCCGAGAAGAGAGGCTGATGGCGGGACAGGGATTTTTGGGGTGGTGGCGGTGGGAAAAGGGTGCGCGTTTGCACCTGCGGTGCCGTTCGGCGCGTGGGGGACTCAGGGAGCCTTGACAGGACGGCCCAGCGGGAAGGTGGCGGGATTTTTGGCGGCCGCGGTGTTTGTATTTTGGGCGCTGCGTGACTCGGTGTTGGCTCCCAATGGCTGTCCCCTGTCCCCCTTTCCTAAATTTTATATTTTCCACGGTGCAAGCTCTGTAAGAAGGCAACTGCGGGCCTGAGCGTAGCCAACGCCAGGCTTCAGATTTCCGAGGTCCTTACACTGGTTGAGGGATAAAACAGACCCAGCCCGTGCTCCATACGTGCGAAACCTGGGAGGATAGAAGGGCACTTTGTGGCCTTGGCTGGGGGAGGCCGGGCGCGGGAGGAGGGTGGGAGACGCTCGTGCGAAAGGAAGATCTTTGTGAGTGATTTTGCAAAAACGGATAGAGAGGTTGGTTGGATTTGCAACCTGTGGCTCTCCTCGAGGGAGTAGGAATGGGGGAAGGCGGCGGCGGCGGCGACCCGGGGTGGGAGTGGGAAGGGAGTTGGAGCCTCGGAAGTCGGCTGCGTTAGGGGGCAGCTGGAGCGAGGGGCCACCCAGTTGCGGGATATAGTGACCGTGGTAAATGTCTTGAGAACTGTGGGTTATTACGTTGTCTTTATGATGCCATGTTATTGAAACCCTGGCGAAAAATGGAAGTAGTGTTGCAATAATGAGTTTTAAAGCTCCCCCATGGAAAACATGAACACAACCCAACCGATTAAAAAAGAAAGAAAGAAAAAAGACTTGGTGCTGTGTCCCCTCCCGCAATGGAGGTGACGGACCTGACAGCTGAGCAGGTGGCAGGACCCCAAATCTGGTGATGAAAGCCCAGAGGTCTTGCTGGGTCCCAGATTGCCTCAGAAAGCCAGTCACCCTACCGCCCCCCACCCCCAAGGAAAAAGATATAATCTTTCATGGATTGTGTTTTTCAATCAATATATAGTTTCCAGAAGGAAAATCTTGTAACACTTTATTATTTTTTTTAAAGCAAAGTGTCAGTAGATGCATTTTTTTTTACTGCCCGCAAAAAAAAAAAAGTGAGGCAGGAGAGAGGGAACCAGGGAAAGGGCTGTTTAGAAATACAGTTTGTGGCTCTGAGAGATGCCACCGGCTTCCTCTACAGAGACGGCCAATTTCCCTTTTTCTTTGCAAGGTGTGTGTGGTTTTCATAAATAACTTAAAAAAAGGTGGTGGGGGGGAGGGCAAGATCCGTCAGGAGACAGGTATCTATTTTGCTCACTGTTTACTACCAAGAGCCCTTGGCACTGGAACAGAACCTCGTAAATCTGCAGCCCAAGTTGAAGTTCACCTGGCCCTAGTCCACACGCTATTCCTGGAGGTACCAAACAGGAGCGCAAAGGAAGGAGGTGATATCACAGTCTTGCTTTAGGGGAAAAAAGTATATATGTATATGTATATATATTTAAGAGGAAAGCTATCTGACTCTGGGTGAGGGGAGAATGGGGAGGAAGAGCAAGAGTATTCCCTTGCTAAAATTTCTGCACTTTGAGTCTTCTGGCTAAAATGGAAACTGTAGATGGGAAATACTTGTCGTCCCCCCGCCCCCCCTCCCATTTATAAATAGAAGTTTCCAATATTGCAGGTTCAAGCATTGGATCTTTTAAAGGGTCTGTTGATAATGGCAATAAGGCTGGAAATTGTAAAAATTTTGGGCGATTTGAAGGAGACAGCTGGAAGAAGCTGGAGTTCTCCAACTGGCCTTTTTCTCTGTACTGTTTTGAAGGGATTTTGCCGCTATGCTTTCTTGAAAAGACTCTCCCAATCTATCCTGGGTTTGGTGGACAAAAGTCCACCACTAAAGTCTTAAGCTGTCGTTTGCTGTGCCCTTGAAGAGTTCCAGTTTTTGGTTGAGTAAATGGTAGCCTGACTAGATGTCAAAATCCTTCCTTCCCTCTCTCCCCTGCCGGGTAGCCACACTCACAACCAACTTTGTTGTGAAAAAGTTAGCGATTCAGAGGAGGTGGAGCGGTAGCGCCACCCCTCGGTGGGTGAAACTATTTGCAAGAAATCAAATACTTGAAAAATATTGTAAAATGCTCTTATGAGACATTTCCCACCCCACCGGAATGGGATAAAACTGACTTTTAAAAAAGGACTTTGCATCTCCCAAATAGGAAGGAAAAAGTTACTTTCAAGCTAGGTTGGTGTCATGCATAGACAATTTAGTACGAATAATCTTGGCGGGGGTTAAGATGTAGGTGTGCCGGGTTGGATTTAAGTAGGAGGGTTCTCCAAGCGGAGGCAAGCCCCCTTCTCCTTGGACTTGATTTCTCAAGGCATCTAAATATCTCTGCCTGCCTGACGCTGAGAAGAGGAATGTTTTGATGTAAAACATAGTGGCTGGAAACCTTGTTTTGGCGGCGGCGGTGGTCATGGTGTGTGGGTGGGGGTGAGGAGTAGGGGAAGATTTGTGGACTACGTGGGGGCAGTGGTAGATTGGTCTGTAGCTGGGTTTGGAGCCCTTTGAGAGTCAAAGTTGTGAGGCGCGTGCTGGTTTCTTGCACTGCGCAACAAGTGGGAACGCCGCCGCAGCGATCCGAGGGTGCTGTGTTGTGGCAGAGTTGGCCGTTTTCTCTCCGTCCCGCTGGAAGACAGGGACGGCTCTTCCCAATCTTCTCTGCCTCCCAGAGCGGGACCAGCAGTCCCACCAAAAGACCACACTCGTCCCCTACACTGCCCCAGTTTTTCAGGAAGCAGTAAGCCTAGATGGGACCCAGCCCTCGTGCCCTTTACTCATAGTGCGTGGGGATCAGGGATTTATTCCCGATTCTCTTTGCTGGCAGGCCAATGTTGGCAGGAACAACAGCTATTACTGACAGCTAATACTGTCGAGTGCCATTCTGCTTTTTGGAGACAAGTCCACCCTTTCTTTCCCTTCCTAAAACGTCCAGCTTTTCGGGTTGGAAAATCAACGTATAATACACCAACGCAGCTCCAGATCCCGCATTATGGTTGCTAGAGGCGTGGACAACGGGAAGAACGGATTTATGTCCATTAAATTACATGTTTTCCAGTTTTGGCTATAGAGGGGATTCCCCCCGCTCCCCGCAACAGACAAAAACAAACAAACAAACAAACAAAACAAAACAAAACAAAAAAACCCACAACGGAATCGGGTGTGGAAGGCGCGGTGATTCTCGGACGGGCTGAGACTGCCACCTAGTGGTGGATCGTCGCGGAGTTCCCCGCCTTGAGTGGTAGGCCCACCAAGCCGCCCTTGGGTCCCGACCCGCTGCTAAGGAAGCAACACGTCAGATACGAGGACTGGCAGAGGGAGAGCACCCTCCAATGGGGATGGCATCCGACCTCCGAAATACTGGCAAGACGTCTGAAAATTAGGTCCTGCATGCTCGTCCTGTCCACCATCACTCAGTGACCTATCTCCTTTGAAAGAACCATAAAATAACCCTCTTTGAACACTTATCTGCCTGTCGCTGTGGCCCCTCTCTGGGGGAAGTTGGTAGTGGAAGGATGCCATCTCGGTGCTCAGAGGCTCTACAACTTGCATCTCTTTTCACAGTTGAGGCAAAAGGCTTCCGAGGGGGGCCATGGCCAGGAGATTTTAAGCTTTCTAATTCCAGGTTAAAGGTGAGTTTATCTCACTTCTTTTGAAGCATCTAAGGAAGAGGAGCAGCAGGGAGAGCCACGATTTAAACCTCTTAGGGCTAAATTGCCAGCGCACATTGGAAACTGTTTCCAGCAGTTTTGGAGGAATTTGTTCAGAAAGTATGTCCTAAGATTTTCAGTAACAGACATTATAACAGCCTTCTGTAGTGCTGGGGGGCGGGTGCACATCTCAGCTCTGGGGTGTGCTTGTGTATAGAGGGTTGATTAAGGCCTAGTCCCTAGACTTGTACCGGCTCCACGCTACACCCGCGCTCACATTTGAACCTTGAAATAACCCTTCCCCTTACATCCTTTGCTTTGTGGCCTGCCTACCGGAAACGGCTAAAGGTCTGGCAAGAAACTAGGCCTATGTGTGTACATGTATGTGTGTGTATATCGTACAGACAGGCTGAGCATAATCTTCGTAGAATTTGTGCCACCACAGCTTCTTAGCAAAGTTTTCTTTCTCTGTGCTCGTGACTTAAGATGGCAAACGGGAGCCTCGCGTGCTGGCGGCCCCTAGCGGTGGCCGCCGCGCTAACCCGTGGGAGGCGCAGCAGTCTCCACCGCCCAGGTCCGAGGGGATCCGGTGCAGTCTCTCCCACTGCTGGACCTGTCCGAGGCGCCGTCGGAGAAACCGCCTCTGTTCGGGTTGGAAACGAATCTGGGGACGTGTTTGAAGCGCGGTCAAGTTTGACTAATCGCTTTCCAAGGACAGTGCCTTCCATCTTCATTAACGCGAATAAAGACCTTGGTTAACTTCTGTCCAGAGCGGATTTTTAAAGGCATTGTTTGTTTGGGAGATCATGTCTCTCCCTTCCCTCGCAGCCTTTTTGCAAAGGCCGAACCCGCGCCAGTCAGGCAGGCCGAGAGATCTCTGCCCGGGGACGTAGTTTTCTGGCATTGTCTGCTGGCCCTTCTGGAGAGCTGTCGCGAGCCAGGCGCATGGGGAGCGTCCCTGCTGCAGCTTCTCTTCAAATCTTGATGATAAAACACATCCCTCTATTTTATTGCATTTCCTAGAAGCCTGCAGGCTTGCAAGAGCGCTGTTGGCAGGAAACGAAAGTCAGGACATCATGTCCCCGAACACCTCGGTCGCCCAAAGCGGCAGCAGCGGCCACCGCATTATCAAAATCGCTTTCTTTTTACTGTGGTCTCCCCACCCCCCGACTCCCCAACCAAGAGCTCGAAGAGTATTTCCCCCACCCAGAACAAAAATCACCCGAGGGTTTGACCCCAGTCCCCACCTTGGGACCACGGTAGAGAGGCCCGACCTGCTCGTTAGCGAAAATGCTGCTTGGAAACGGGGCACTCCGGCTGGAGCCCTGATGCGGGTTTCACTGCCACAGCTCCAGCCTTATTAAAATTCCTCCTCCCCAACCCTAAGTAGTGCTTTGCACTTTCAAATTCTCCCTTGGATTTTCCAGCGAGTAATTGAAGTTATTAGATTACCAATAAAACAACGGCTGGCCGGGAAGAGAGCGGGGCGGAGGGAGGGAAGGCTTTCTCCAAATCAGGAGACTGTCCAAACTAGGTCAATGGGAAGGCGGGGCGGGGCGAGAAGGGGGGTGTCGGTATCAAGCCTTGCCGGAGGGCTCTCTCTAGTGGTAGGCGGCGGTAAAACATGCTGTAGCGTGGGGCTCCCGGAACCGCGTACTTCTAGATTTCCAATAAATGCATTTTCTCAAATTTAATGTCCCTCCACAAATTCTCACTCCCCCTACCATATTAAATTCCAGCCTTCGCCTCCACCGTAATCCCACTAGGCGAAGGGGTAAGAAAGCCTCAAAGTAGGATTTTACGAAGCTAAAGAGGCCCAGTCTTCGCCACCCCGCCACCGCCGCAGAAGTGTTGGCGCGGCGCAGTGTGACGCCACCGGATTTAGGACGAGACTGCGGCCTTCAAGCAAGGCTGCGTCTTTCAAACCCCACCACCACGCGAAAGCGCTCCCCAGAGTCGGCTCCCAGGACCAATTTGGAGCTGGCGCCCAGCGGTTATAATTCCGAGGAAGGCCAAGGGGAGGCGGGGCAACCTTGGAGCGCGTCCATGCCAGCGCTGGGGTCGGCGTCCCGGCCCCTGCCGCGTCCTACCCTTGTCTTCGGCTTCGGGGAAATAGAATTCGGAAATCCCGAAACCCCGCCGAGTTCGACCTGGCAACTCCTATTCTAATGACCCCAGGAGGAAAGGAGCCGAGCTGGGTTCGCTTTTCTTGCCAATGTAGGCAGAAGGGGCTTTCGGTTTAGTTTCTATCCCAGTCAGCTGGGGCGCGCAGGAGCGAGACCCCATCTTGTCGACCTTGACGCCTCTTCTAACCACCCCCTTCGAAAACAAAACAAAAATGGCAAGCAAAAAGAGAAAAGGAAAAGAAACAAACGACACACCAGGCAAACAAAAGCCAGAATTGGATAACTTGAAGTCATGAAATAAGCCTCATATTGGCCCCGGACTCTGGGTTCTAGACCCGCCTTTGCTACTAACATGTCTGACTCCCAGTATATACAATTATTGAGAGGGAGGGGTTGGACTTGTTGAACTCAGAGTCCCGGGCTGGTCGCGGACGAGGGATTTAGGGGAAAGTGTGCCGCGTTCCCCGCGAGCCTCTCCCGGCAGCACCCCCACCCCCACCCCGGGGTGACTCCCCGGCGGCCAGCGCTTCGCAGGCAGCGATCCTGGCGGCTGTTGGGGGCCGGCAGCTTCCTGGAAAGTTACTTCTCGTTGGAGCCGGCGATAGGCAGAGAGTGTTCTGTGAAATCCTCTGAGTCGAGATCGACTATGTTCCGGGAATGAGGGCTGTGCCATTCCCCTCACTGCTCCCCGCCTTGACGGCGTAACAGGAAAAAAGGCACATACACACAATGTTAGCTACCGAAGTGCACGAAAAGTTTGATTTGAATCTAACCAAATTAAGGGTCAATACGGTCATACCGCGGCGCCGCCGCAGTGCTTGCGGGGTCTTGGAGGCGGATGGGCAGCGGTTCCCGCAAAACGCCCGGGGGTGGGCGGTCTCTGGCCGGCAGGTACTGTGTCTGGGGAGTGGGAGGGTCTGCGCGGGGCTTGCCTGAGCGCGCAAGACTCACATTTATGCCGGTGTGTGTGAGAGCGAGAGAATGGGGCTACCTAGTCCAGCAGAGTGAAAAGGGAGGAAAGGCTGGGGTCTTTCGTATTGGCTGCTCTCTTTTTCTTCACTTCGCTTCTCTCCTCTTCTTCTCTCACCTCCTCTAGTCTCTCTGTCCCTCTCACTTCCTCAGTCTTCTCTCTTTTTGCTGCCTTTTGGTGTTGGTGGTATGTGTGTGTGTGTGTGTGGGGGGGGGTGTCCTCTCTTCTCCCATGCGAAGCTCCTTTAGAGGATTTGACTTCTCCTTAAGGTGCATCTATTTTAAGATAGGTGAAAGAGAAGGCGCCAAAGGAAAGAAAGGGTGTGGAGGTGGAGAAGACAACCAGTTACTCTCACTCAGCGTGACTTCAGCCGGTGCCGTAGTGGAGGAGAGTCCAGGTCTGGGCTTCGGCAGTTGTCAGTTTCTCCATGACAGTCCTGGTCTCTTGGCAGTTGTTTTTGTCTTGTGTATCCCTCAGTGGTATAGCTGAAGCTAGAAGACTGAGTTTGTCCTGGACTTTGCTGGATTACCTTTGAGATCTTGGGCAAGGCTCATCTCCTGGCTAGTGAAACAGGGATGTTACGAGTATCAGATACAATAATGAGTGGTAAACTGGCTGTGTGGTCTGTGAAAAAGCAAAACAAAACAAATATTGGTGGTGCCTCCACATCTGCAGCATCTAAGAAGGATGACAAGGTTGCCCACATCCAACTTATCCACCCACTGACTAGTTGTGGGAGCCTCCTAAGATAGAGTTAGCTTAAGAAGGAGTGGACTTAATAAGAACTTGGGTCTCGGTATATGTGGGTTTGTGTTTGGCCAGACCAGGCAGAGTCTTAAGGTGAAGAGTGCTCAGCCCAGCGCCTGGCCTGCAGTGGACACAGGGGAATTGTTTTATTTGTTTCAGTTTGCATCTGGAATGAGTCATTGCCACATGTCAAGGTGAAATGGCAAATCTGGGCTTCCTTTGGTTCCAAAAGTCTGCGACTTGAAATCCACAAGTGAGCTAGTGGTTGAAGCTGGTTAAAGGGCAGCCCAGGTATCCCAGAAGTGTTTAGGGATCTCTTCCTTGGCAGGGAGAAGAGAATATTTTGAGATAAACCTCACGTATGTCCTCAGCATCCTTTTTCAAAGATTTAAACCATTAAACTTTGATTAGGACCAATTTAGTATGTCTGTTTGTCTTTTCCCATCTTGAGTCAGGATGGGGAGAAGGAGCTAGGTTCTTTTGTCTTTTTCTGTCCTCCTCCTTCCCCATTTCCTTCCCGCCCTGGTCTTCTCACATGCACACACTAACCTTGAAGCTGATGATATTGAGTGCCTGGCACTTGGGACCACAGAGAAATGTCAGAGTGTTTGGTTACAGACTCAAGGAATCCTCTCATTTTAGAGTACTCACTTGGTAAGACTCGGCAGCCTGGATTGGGGCAGAGCATTTGTGTGGGGGAAGGGATGTAAAAATGAGATTCACCACCTCAGGGTGCTGTCCTGCAGGTTCTGTAGCACGTAGGCTGATTTGGAAAGGGGATGGGAATTTGAGCCAGAAGACCTAGGACCAGGCCATCAATCATCTACGTGGCCCAACGTGACCTTGGTGGCCTCAGCCCCTTTACCCAGAAAGTGGCTCCAAAGGGTTATGATTTTAAGAGGGGGAAGAAGGGAGTTCAGATATTGTTTTGTTTTGTAGTCCACATACATTGTAAATGAGAGTCTTACTCCTTTTTATTTAAAGCAGTTTTATTGAAATATATTCACAAACCATACAATTCATCCAGAAAGAGTCTTCCACCATCCCTTTCATTATTTTGTTTTAGTGAGACCGATTTGAAGAGGGGTACTCATTTCATTAAATGTCTTTTAAGTTTTAGGGCTCTTTGGCTGGTTCTCAGCTAAGCCACAATTAAATCTTTCACCCACAGGGGGAAGCACAAACTTGAAAGCTGTAACACTGTATCTAGTCTTTGTCCCAGGAGGTAAGAGAAGAGGGGAAACTTTAAAAAAGAGGGTAAAATTCTCCAGGAAAGTGTAGACATGCCATCTCAGGTTGTGTTCTCCAGATTCCTCACTCAGACTTAGTGTTCCAGGCGGTCAGGCAGTATTGCCTGTCACTGTGTGACGAGCAAGCCATTGGAACCCCGAGCTCAATTTCATCACCAGTGCGATAGAGATAAAGCCTTGCGGAATCGTTCTCAGACTTGAAAGATATTTTAGCAGATCTTGTGTTCTTAGGCCTCTAAAGGATCATTATAATTAATATTGAAAGAACCACTTTCCTTATTTTTTTTTTCTTTCCCATAAACTGAAGTGGCCTTTGGATGATAGAATTCTTTTTAATTTGAGAAGATACATATGTGTGTGGGTGCGTGTGTGTAATTAATGCATACAATTGTATTCCCAGTACTTAGGGTGAAAGCATTATTATCACTCAGATTCTGGTCCTGTTATTTCTGTAAGAGCAGAGAGGAAAAATGTTTGCTCGCTTGTGGTAAAACCGCACCAGCTGGCAGGCTGCAGCTATCAAAGCAAAACTAAATATGTGTGTCCTAAAATAAGGCTATAATGGACAATCTAACATTCATTAAGTCCATTTCTATTTGCTCCCTTCTTTGCAGGTTTTAAGCAAAATTTTGGACTGTGAATCAGGGAATCGGGTAAGTAAATTGAATTATATGCTTTAAAAATTTTGTGGACAAATGTTTATTTTGAATTTGCCAATGCATGCATTTCTGTAAATGCTGCCACCTTTCATTCAATGAGAGGCAGAATAAATGGTTCCCTCCCCATCACTCCCAGCCTCCACCCCTTCACCCCTGCATGATACCATCTTCACACTAAGTATGGCCATTTAGTCCCTTACTCATTTATTAGTTCAAAACTAATTTATCCCCCTACTGTGCACCAGCAACGTGCTGGGTGGTAGCAGAGGAAAGAGATGGATGATGGCTGTGATAATGAAATGAGATACCGATGAGAGTAGCTGTTATTTTTGAGAACCTACTATGGACCAGGCACGTATCTCTAATTGTTACAAGCACATAGGTATTGCTACTCCCATGTGGCAAATGGAGAAGCTAATCCACACAGCTAGGAAGTGGCAAGGCTATTATGCTAACCTTCAAAGCATGGTGGCTCTCCTTTGCATCACACTGCCTCTCAACACTTGGCAGAGTATTTGCCATGTGGTAAAAACACTTGGCGAACTTCATTCCCTTCCCCTTTCCCCTAAGGGGCTTACTCTCTATCCCAATGTATTGGGTGTGAAAAGTTAGACCCAGAGATGGGCCATGAGTTTTTCAGAAACCAAACACAAGGGCCCTGAGTTTGCACTCCATACCTTAGCAGGCTGAGCCACCTTCTCAGGCACTCCTCACAAGCAGGAAACAGGTTTGGGAGGACTAACAGGATTTTGAACCTTCTTTTCAGGTGAAAACACAATGGCGTCACCGGCTGACAGTTGTATACAGTTCACCCGCCATGCCAGTGACGTTCTCCTCAACCTTAATCGCCTTCGGAGCCGAGACATCTTAACTGATGTCGTCATTGTGGTGAGCCGTGAGCAGTTTAGAGCCCATAAGACAGTTCTCATGGCCTGCAGGTGAGGGGTCTGGAAGGAAAGGTGGATTAATACAAAGGGGGGTGATGGTGCTGGCGGCCAGCAAGGCGGAAGGCCAAGGCCTCTTGCTGTGTTTGGGATCATGGTTCATTTGTCTCCAGATCTCCGGCACATGGCCTGGCAGAGTAGGCTCCTAGGAAGCGAATGAATGAATGCGCTTTTAGAAAAGAAAGAGTTTCTGTTCTGTGGGCTTTGTGGGGGTAGTAATCATATGCCGCTACAAGGAAGGATGTGTTTGGGGTAAACATGGAAAATAAGGCCATTTAACCAGTGAAAAACTGAAAAGAGAGGGAGAGGCCTTAAATATTTTAAGCGAGTTCATTTGACCTCTTTTACTCTTTTATGTTGTAACTGTATTTATTTTATACTGTCACTCTGTTCCCATGGGTGATTCAGGATATATGTGTTGTGAGAGTAAGCCAGCTAATTCTTCCTATTTGACAGGTGTGCCAAGTTTTCAAAGCAATGTTACATTACATCACTCCCTTTTATCTTTGTAATAGCCTTCTGTGTTATGGGATGATGGTGTTACCTCCAATTTATAGCTGAGAAAGGGGGGCACAGCTAGGTGAAATGATGTAGAATCAGGAATCCCTAAAACCTGAAGTTTTCCAACATCTATTACAAGTGTCCTTTTTTAAATAGTAGAGAGAACAGAGGTTTACAGTGATATAAATATAATAGAAAATGTTTTGTGAGTGCTTACTGTGTGCCAGATGCTGTTCTATCCCCCTTTATATTTTCATTCTTACCACAACTCTGTGATGTAGTACTACTGTTCCCCCGCTTTACAGATGAGTAAAGCATGGGGCAGAAAGGTAAGTACCTTACCCAAAGCTGTAGAGCTAGTAAATGGTGAAGCTGTGATTTGAACCAAGTAAGTCTGGCTCACTTCTGGCCACCCATGCAAAGAGTACAATCTAGATGACAGCCCAGAATTCTGACCTCTAATTGAGTGCTCTTTCCACTACCCGACAATGTGATACCTGGAGGCATGGCTTGAGGTTTGACTTGGATCATCTAGGAATGATTGATCTTATGATAATCTATGGACTTGTAGAAAAGCAGTAGATGGTAGATGGAGGCACATATTTATTTATCATCCATATCCTGCCTGCTTCTAAAGAAAAAAAAATTGCAATAGGAATTTTTGAAAAAGGGTAATGTGATGAGACAAGAAGGGAAATGCTTATCCCCAAGATGTAGACTAAGAATAGTTACTGGGAATGGTGCTAAATTTAACTCTTGTAATTCAGGCAGTTAAAACTAGAAGGAAAATGGGCTCTGTGACTTTCAGGAAATCGCTAAACCTCTCTGAGCCTTAGCTCCCCCATTTATAAAAGGGAGAGAATGACAGTATTTACCTTGTAAGTTTGTGAGGAATGCAGGAAAATGTATGTAAAGTGCTTAGTTACTCTTTGGCATTTAGTAGGTTCTCCCAAAATTATTAAGTGCCATGGAAGTTCTGGAGGTAGGCCCAGGGGAGAGGGGCTCGGTATTGACTCTGAGAATAATAGATCACAGATTCTATATGTTTTTTAGAGTGAACCATTTGTTTGTTTTACAGTGGCCTGTTCTACAGCATTTTCACAGACCAGTTGAAATGCAACCTTAGTGTGATCAATCTGGATCCTGAGATCAACCCCGAGGGGTTCTGCATCCTCTTGGACTTCATGTACACGTCTCGACTCAATCTGCGGGAGGGCAACATCATGGCAGTGATGACCACAGCTATGTACCTGCAGATGGAACACGTGGTAGACACTTGCAGGAAGTTTATCAAGGCCAGGTGAGCTGGCACCTAGGTGGAAGCCCTGGGACTGGAAGGAATGACCCTGATCAGAAGCCTTGGGGATTTCTTCATGCATCCAGAAAAAAATGTCTTACATGTCACGGCCCACCTTTCCACCACTGTGCACATTCCTCCCGTTCTTGCCTCTCACACTCCAGCCAGACTAGACTCCTTGCTGCTCTCTAGGATATTTCCTGTGCATCTCCACCTCTTGCTTTCTTCCATTCACCTGATATGCCCTTCCTCCCACCTATTCTACAAGGCATAGCTGTTTCCTCCATAAGGTTTTTTCTGATGACCACACTTCCTTCCTCTACTTTTCCTCTCTGTTCTGAAGCATTTTGCCACTCCTTTAGACCTTTCTTCTGTTTTAAGTATTTTCATACATGTTTTATGTTCTTGTTTAGGCTTCTATTCTAACTATTTGCATATGTGCTTTAGTTCCCCTACCAGGGGTTGCTTTTCTCCTCTTTTCTGTCACCTTGCTCCTGTTATTTTTTTTTAAATTGAATTGAGTTGATTTGGTCTAACCCGCTACCTAAGACATGACCATCATTTAAAGGTCTTCTTATGCCTGAGAGCCAAAGAAGCAAAGAGCGCTGCCTGAGTGGGGGAACAGAGAATCCCTGGGCTTAAAGCTTTAGAGGCATTTGATTCAATTGCTCTATGGTACTTAAATCCTTGCCCAAGCCAAAGGATTTTTCACCATCTGTTTGAACAGCTCCGGAGATCAGGAACTCGCTATTCTCAGACCCATCCAGTCTACCTTGGAGAGTTAGAGAGCTCCTCTTTATGGCGAAGTGAAATCTCTCCTTTCACCTTTGCGCATTGGTTCTAGCTCTGTTTGCTGGGATCGTGTTGAGCTGGCCTATTTTCTCTCCCACATAGTGTCCCTTCAGTTGTAGGCAGCCAGAGCTCTTTGTCCCCTGTGGATGATAATGGTGGCAAGATCATTGTTGCTGTCACTTAAGAGTACTTTCTATGGGTCAGGTGTTGTGCTCAGAGCAGTTAAGTAACTTGCTCCTGGTCACAGAGCTGTGAAGTGGCACAGCTGGGATTGGGAACCAGAGCAGGGCTTTTCACCCCGCATGCACCGCCTTTCTCCGTGGAAAAACAGCTCCAGTCAGCATATGGGCAAGTCCTTTCCCCATTTTCACTGCTCTTTGATAGGATTCTGGTTTATGACCCCAGGAAAGTGTGGTGCCGACAATGTATAAACTCTTACCTCCCTGAGCCTCTGTTTCCAGGTCTGTAAAATGCAGACTGTAATCCTTCACTGAAGGATTTTGCATGAGTGAAATGCAATTAGATTTTGAAAGCTTTACAGAAACTATAAAATTTCATAATATCATAAGAATTATGGATTCACAGACACACACACGCTTATGTGAGTGACTTAAAGTGTACAAGATCATATGTGGGTAACTCACTTCCCTTCTGTGGGTCTCAGCTTTCCCATCTGTGGGTTCAATTTCGAGACTCCTAGCATAAATGCCTGGCAATTGGAAGTATTTCCCTACCCCTGGGCCACATCCCCTCTGTTCAGCTGAGCTCAGCACAGACAACACGTGACAGTGGCATTCGGAAGGCCATTGGTTAACGGTTCTGATGGGGATCATTGTCTTCTCCCACAGTGAAGCAGAGATGGTTCCTGCCATCAAGCCCCCCCGTGATGAGTTCTTGAACAGTCGGATGTTGATGCCTCAAGATATCATGGCCTACCGGGGGCGCGAGGTGGTGGAGAGCAACCTGCCGCTGAGGAGCGCCCCTGGGTGTGAGAGCAGAGCCTTCGCCCCCAGCCTGTACAGCGGCCTGTCCACACCGCCAGCCTCCTACCCCGTGTACAGCCACCTCCCAGTCAGCAGCTTCCTCTTCTCGGACGAGGAGCTGCGGGATGCCCGGATGCCCGTGGCCAACCCCTTCCCCAAGGAGCGGGCCCTCCCCTGTGACGGTGCCAGGCCAGTGCCCGGTGAGTACAGCCGGCCGGCCATGGAGGTGTGCCCCGGCATGTGCCACAGCAACATCTACTCACCCAAGGAGGCGGTCCCGGAGGAGGCACGCGGCGATATGCACTACAGTGTGGCCGAAGGCCCCAAGCCTGCCGCCCCCTCAGCCCGGAACCCCCCGTACTTCCCCTGTGACAAGGCCAGCAAGGAGGAGGAGAGGCCCTCCTCAGAGGATGAGATCGCCCTGCATTTCGAGCCCCCCAATGCACCCCTGAACCGGAAGGGTCTGGTGAGTCCGCAGAGCCCCCAGAAGTCCGACTGCCAGCCCAACTCGCCCACGGAGTCCTGCAGCAGCAAGAATGCCTGCATCCTGCAGACCTCAGGCTCCCCTCCAGCCAAGAGCCCCACCGACCCCAAAGCCTGCAACTGGAAGAAATACAAGTTCATCGTGCTCAACAGCCTCAACCAGAGCACCAAACCAGACGGCCCTGAACCGAGCGAGCTGGGCCGCCTCTCCCCTCGAGCCTACACCGCCCCGCCTGCCTGCCAGCCACCCATGGAGCCCGAGAACCTTGACCTCCAGTCCCCGACCAAGCTCAGTGTCAGCGGGGAGGACTCCACCATCCCGCAGGCCAGCCGGCTCAATAACATCGTCAACAGGTGATTTCAGAGGCGGTCAGGGCCCGAGGTCAGAGGTCACCTGGGCAGGGTTCTGGGGTCACACTTTTTCTGCCTCCACCTCCATCCGCTGGATGCAGGCACAGACGTTGTTTCCTTTCCAGCCCAAAGTGCTGGGCTTGCAAGAGGTATGTGGTCAATGCTTATCGATTGAATTGGCCTACGTAAGGAAATAGATGAATAGATGCTTATATGAAAGATGTATATTTCTTAAAAACAAGAGAAATGATTCCCCTCCCTGGTTAAAGAGCATTCCATGCATCCCAAAGGCAATTCTTGTGGTGTTAAAAGGACAGGGGATCCTCTTATTTCCCTTGGACTGAGGGAGGCTGTGGGCGACTGTTCTGGGGGGAAGAAACTGGGGGTTTGTGGCTTGGTTTGACCCAGTCAGTGAGGTCCATGCAGATGGTCCTGGCAGGTGAGCATGAGGATAACCCTGAGGCCCAGATGCTGAGTGGGGCTGCTCAGCTCTGGCTTCCAGGCTCACTTGGCTGTAGGGAAGAGGGATGGCCTAGAGGCCATCGCTGGTGCAGGCCCTGAGCTTCTCTTTCCTCCTGCCGGCAGATCCCTCACAGGCTCCCCCCGCATCAGCAGCGAGAGCCACTCGCCACTCTACATGCACCCCCCCAAGTGCACCTCCTGCGGCTCCCAGTCCCCGCAGCATGCGGAGATGTGCCTCCACCCGGCCGGCCCCACGTTCCCTGAGGAGATGGGGGAGACCCAGTCTGAGTACTCAGATTCCAGCTGTGGTGAGTCCTGTTCCCTCCTCCTTGTCGGGGAGCAAGGTCCCTGCCTCTGCTCCCCGCGGTTTGTGCTTCCATTTTATTTACTCCGTTTTCTCTGATTGGGAGAAGTCCCCGAGAGGAAGCCCATCAGCACTTAATTTCACCAGCTGCACACCTCACTGACCTCTTAGGGAATGGGGCTCACAAAAGCAAGGGTATTCAAGTTCACCGGGAGTAATTGGGACTGACCACACTGCTTTTTTCAGCTTCATTTCAGCCGAGGTCATTGGCGGGGCTGGCTCTCACTCCCTGAGCCACTAGTACTGATGTGTGGATATGGCCAGGCGGTGGCCTCCATCATTCATTCATCGCCCATGGGTCCTAGCAGGTCCCTAGCATGGAGTAGGTGCTCCTTAAATGCTGGCTGAATTAAATGAGATGAACTGAGGTGGTAAATTGAAGTCTCTGGAGAGTCTGTGATTTGCATCCCCAGTTTTTACCAGATAAAAAGTCTGACTCTTCACCCAGCTTTGGCCACAGAAATATAGCTCAGTAATACCTAATCAGTGTGAATCTACCATGGCTTATCCTTTTCAAATTGTTTTAACAGAAGAGGAAATGCAGGTGCTTACATGCGGTTTGGCACAGGGATATGGACCTATAGTTGGAAGTGCTGGGGCCACCCCCTTCTCCTCCTGGCCATTTGCCTTTGCTCTGCCCTCCAAGTCCTCCCTCTCTGGGCCTCTGTTTCCATTTCCACAGTCATTTTGGTCTGTCCCAATCTCACAGAAGTGTTTGGGAAACATGAAATCCAGGTGCAAGCAAGGGTGACCAGAGGCTACTCCCTCATCAGTAATTCCTCCTTCATTGCCCACAAAGTAGAACTGAATTTCTTTGAGGTTTTGTGTTTTATTTTGTGTTAGACGATATTATCTGGTGAGGTAGACAGGACAGGTGAAGTACTTTTCTTGAGGGCTTCTGTGTATGAATGTGAATAAAATTACGAACTGCTCAGTAGTGCCAGTTCTCAGAGCCCTTAAAAGAAGCCAAAGCTCTCCTGAGCCTTTGGCTAGTCCCAGCCATACAAATACCCATTAGATTATGCTTGCCTTCCGTGACTTAAGGTCCGAATCTGCGTCCTTTCTCCTCCATGACCGAGACTCCAAATTCTGAGAAAGGTAAAATCCTCACAGTCCTTTGCTCTGGGCTCCCATGAATTTTGGGTGGCCAGGGGCCTAGGGATTCAGTCTGGCACTGGGGGTAGCAGGGAGTGAGGCCTTGTGCCCTACCCCCTCCTCCTAGTGCTGACTTTGGCACCCCCTCCCCCCCCAACAGAAAATGGGGCCTTCTTCTGCAACGAGTGTGACTGCCGCTTCTCTGAAGAGGCCTCGCTCAAGAGACATACCCTGCAGACGCACAGTGACAAGCCCTACAAGTGTGACCGCTGCCAGGCCTCCTTCCGCTACAAGGGCAACCTCGCCAGCCACAAGACCGTCCACACGGGTATGGACCCACCCCACCTGGGTGTGCCAAGATAACTGGGGATGGGACAGGGAGAGGAGCCTGGAGAAAGTGGCATAGGACAGGGAGCAGGCTCTGCCCTGGCCTGGACGAGAGGCTGCACCCTGCCTCGTCTTCACTTAGTGACTGGTCCTCTCCCCATAGCCTTTGTCTTTTCACTGGATTCTCTGTGCTGCTTCTCTGCCCTTGCTGGGGTCATACATGCTAATTCCTGCTGTGCAGGTGAAGAAACTAAGGCTGATAGAGGGAAAGTGGATTAGGCTTTCATAAAGGCAGGAAAGAAAAAATGAAAGGCTTCTTGATTTCCCCAGAGGATTTGTTCCTTATCAACTCTTGTTCCTTTACCAGCTTCTAATAACCTGATTGTTATCCCCAGTTTACTCTCCCTTGGTACTTTAAATGGGTCCATTATCCCAGAAACTTTCCATGAAGGAAGGCTCAGCCCTTCTATTGGTTTCTTCCCCCTGAGCAGCTACTCAGAGTCAGGCCCCACCCCTCTTGCAAATGGAATCCAGCTGTAGTTGCCCACAAGCGGAAAAGTATGTTTGTTTTAAAAGAGAGAAACTAGAGCAGCCTGACTGAATCTCCCTGGTGAGTGGGTTGATTATTGAATCAGTCTTATTCAAGAGAAGAGCCTTCCCAGGCCATCCAAATTCATGCCTCATTTTCCAGAGAGGGAAACTGAGGTCCAGAGGAGAGTGACTTGTCTGGCTAATCACAGTGACAAAGCTGCTTTCAAAGCCTAGGCCTCCTGGAACCTCCCTGGCTCCGTCCCATGCCCAGAATTGTTTCCACTCCTCTAGGCCACCACTTGCTCCTAGGCCCTGGCCCTCTGTGAGACCTGCTCGAGTGTGAGAGAGCGAGAGGGAGCTGCATCCAGGAGGCAGTCCCTGGATTCTCTCACTGACATCTCCAAAGGGAAAGGAAGGCAGACTGGCCCCAGGGAAGAGTCGTTTGCTTTGAAATTCAGGAAACCTTCCCCACTGAATCCTGGAGACTTTCCGCAGGGAATATGGCTTTTCTCTCATTTCCCCCCCTTTTTCTCTGTAATAGGTGAGAAACCTTATCGTTGTAACATCTGTGGGGCCCAGTTCAACCGGCCAGCCAACCTGAAAACCCATACTCGAATTCACTCCGGAGAGAAGCCCTACAAATGCGAAACCTGCGGAGCCAGATTTGTGCAGGTGAGCAGGGCGGCGAGCTGCGAGGGCTCCTCAGCCATGCCAGCCGATGAGGGGGCTGCAGCCTCACAGAGCCTGTCCTGCTTTGCCCCTCCCTTCAGGTGGCCCACCTCCGTGCCCATGTGCTCATCCACACTGGCGAGAAGCCCTATCCCTGTGAAATCTGTGGCACCCGTTTCCGGCACCTCCAGACTCTGAAGAGCCACCTGCGAATCCACACGGGAGAGAAACCTTACCATGTACGTCTGCGTTATGTGGGCCCAGGCTGGCTGGGGAGGAGGGGGGAGTGGGGGGCGGGATGGACAGCAGAAGTGTTTGCTCTTATGTTTGCATGCAGTGGGATCACCAATTAATTAATAATCGAAAGGCACCCTACTTGACGTTGGCCTGGGCCTCAGTTTGCTCACCTTTGAAATGGGGTATTGGGCGAGGTGACCTTGGTCTTAGGAATGAGGTGTGGACTCCGTAGTTGGACTTATTCATTCATTCCACAAATACTCATTGCGTGCTTACCACAGACCTCTCTTCGGCTAGATATGCATGGAAGAGGAGCTAAGATGTTCCGGAAGGAGCATCGTAAATGTAGGAGGAGAACCAAGAGAATGTGCTGTTATTAGAAAAACTCAGAGAAAGGGCTATTTCAAGAAGGAGGAGGTAGCCAGCTGCATGACACAATGCTGCATATAGGCCACTGGAATTGCAGTGTTCCAGAACAGGCCAATTTCTGTATGCCCTGTGAGTTAAGAATGGTCTTTACATATTTAAATGGTTGAAAAAAGTCAAAAGAAGAAGATTTCATGACTTAGGAAAAGTATAGGAAATTCAGATTTCATTGTCTATAAAGAAAGTTTAATTAGAGCAGTCACACTCATCTATTTATGCAATATTTATGGCTGCTTTCATGCTACAACGGCAGAATTGAGTCATGTCAATAGAGAAAGTAAGGCCAACAAAACCTAAAATATTTGCCATCTAGCTCTTTACAGAAAAAGTTTGTCAACCACCGCTTCAGAGGGGAAAGATTTTGGTCGGACTTCTGGGATATCTGAGTTCTTTCTCTGACTCTGACACTAACCCTTTGAGTGGCCTTAGGCTTCTCTCTGGATCATGGTCTCTTTATAAAATAATGGGGATGCTCAAAATGAGCAGTTTTCAAACTGTGCTCTCCCTGTCGTAGAGGTTCTGCAAACCCATAGGGCCAATCTCACTGAAGCTACGGCTTCTTTTGCCTTTCAGATTTCTGTAAGAGTTTTCATTTTGAAAAAGAGCCCCAGGGCCTACAAATGAGGGACCCTGTTATAGACAAGGCTCAGTCCTCTGGCTTGGATTTGATGAGCTCTCAGGTTGTGATGGGCACAAGAACCAGAAAATATCAATGAATGGTTAACCCTCATCACAAAGTTAACCTGCAAAATGTGGATGTTTTTATTCACTCATTTATTAAGCCTCTCATGGATATCTTCTTACTTATGATTTGTTCTTGGGCAAATAAGTTATGCTCTCAGTACCTTAATTTCCTCATCTGTAAAATGAGCTTGATAAGCGTACCTACCTCAAGGAGTCACCTCATTCATTAAAGTGTACAGAATGGTGCTTAGCACACAGCAAGCTTGCAATAAATAACTGGTGTTACATTTATTTGCTGGAATTTTAGATGCATAGGATTTCAGAGTTGAAAGAGACCTTCCAAATGTATTGATTCAGCCCTTTGTTGAAGAGAGGACCAAGGTCCAGAGAGAATGGACTTGCTCGGGACACAAAGCAGTGGCTGGTATAGCTACAGTGGACCCATGTCTTCCCAGGCCAGGATTCTTTCTACCTGCTGTGTTATCCATTTTGCTTCTTATTTTTCTAAATTAATTTCTATTCTTACTTTAAAACATATTTTTAAAATACATTTTTAATTTTAGACTAGTTTTAGATTTACAGGAAAGTTGCATAGATAGTACAAGGGAGTTTGCCTTCCCCACACCCAGCTGCCCTATTGTTAATATCTTACATTACTATGATAGACTTGTCACAGCTAATGAACCAATACTGTGGTTCATTAGTATAAACTAAGGCCCATATTCTGTGTGGATGTCTTTAGTTTTTACCTAATATCCCTTTTCTGTCCCAGGATCTCATTTAGGTTACCACATTACATTTAGTCGTCTATTTTACTTTTAAATAACTTTTCCTACCAAAGTATTATCACCTCCTCACAAGAATTATCTGTTTGCTAGTGCTTTGTTAGCTTACATAAAGTATATGTACTAAGAAGATAAATAACTGCATTTAAAAAAAATGTGTACAGACACCAGCATTTCCATGACTACAGCCAGGTCTAGTCAGTTAGTTCAAATGTGTTCAGATTTATTGCACCATTGCCTAAGAGGTATATTTTGCTAGATACTGGGGGGCTTATAACGTTTAGTAAGAAGTAGTCACCACCCTCAAAGAGTTCTCTACCTGTTAAGGTGTTAATTCCCACGGATGACTATGTGGCAAAGCTAGAAATTGTACGGAGGTCCGAAGGAAAGGGGGATTATTTTCATCCTGGATTCAGGAAAACCTTAAAGAGTAGGGGATTTTACATCTGAACTGCATTTCTGGACAAGATTTGAACTCGCAGAATGAAGGCAGGGAAAGACATCAAACAGGGAAAAGGTTGTGATCAACCCTTTGGAAAGCAGGGAAGGGACTTTGCACAATGATTACTGGGGCCTCAGCACAAACCAGATTCTTCTTGGCCTTTGAGAGAGAACCGCTGCCCCAATCCCTCCCTTCTCTGGGTCTTTGGGCACTGACAGGCTTCTTGGGTCGATGACTGCTAACGGTTTGCCTCTGGTCTTCCTCCAGTGCGAGAAGTGTAACCTGCATTTCCGTCACAAAAGCCAGCTGCGTCTTCACTTGCGCCAGAAGCACGGCGCCATCACCAACACCAAGGTGCAATACCGCGTGTCGGCCACCGACCTGCCTCCAGAGCTCCCCAAAGCCTGCTGAAGCATGTTGATGCTTTCCTCTCGGGCCCCTTCTCAGAATCTACCCAAAGGATACTGTAACACTTTACCACCTTCATCCCATGATGTAGTGCCTCTTTCATCCACTAGTGCAAATCATAGCTGGGGGGGTTAGGGGTGGGGTGAGGGGCCTGGGGGTCTGGGAGCAAAGGCAGCTCCCCTTCCCCCACTGCCATAAAACATTAAGAAAATAATATTGCTTCTTCTCCTATGTGTAAGGTGAACCATGTCAGCAAAAGGCGAAATCATTTTATATATCAAAGTGGGGGAGGATGCAAAAGTTCTGACTTGACTTAGTTTGCAAAATGAGGAATGTATATGTTTTGTGGGAACAGATGTTTCTTTTGTATGTAAATGTGCATTCTTTTAAAAGACAGAGAGTTCGGTATGTTATCAAAGAGAGGGCTTTAATTTTTTTAACCAAAGGTGAAGGAATATATGGCAGAGTTGTAAATATATAAATATATATATATAAAATAAATATATATAAACCTAAAAAAGATATATTAAAAATATAAAACTGCGTTAAAGGCTCGATTTTGTATCTGCAGGCAGACACGGATCTGAGAATCTTTATTGAGAAAGAGCACTTAAGAGAATATTTTAAGTATTGCATCTGTATAAGTAAGAAAATATTTTGTCTAAAATGCCTCAGTGTATTTGTATTTTTTTGCAAGTGAAGGTTTACAATTTACAAAGTGTGTATTAAAAAAAAGAACAACAAAAAAAAGCTGCAGAAGGAAAAAAATGTGTAATTTTGTTCTAGTTTTCAGTTTGTATATACCTGTACAACATGTCCTCACGGTGCCTTTTTTCATGGAAGTTTTCGATGATAGGCGAGTGTGCGCCATCCCTTTTTGAAGTGTAGGCAGACACAGGGACTTGAAGTTGTCACTAACTAAACTCTCTTTGAGAATGTTTGTCTCATCACATTCTGCGTCATGCTTGTGTTATAACTACTCCGGAGACAGGGTTTGGCTGTGTCTAAACTGCATTATCGCGTTGTAAAATATAGCTGTACAAATACAAGAATAAAATGTTGAAAAGTCAAATCAGCTTGTTCCAGGTCTTTCCCTGTGTGTGAGCCGGAACTTGAATGGGTCGGGTTCTGGTTCTCTCAGCTCCTAACCTAGTGGGAAGAGCTCACGGGAGGGTGCCGCTGGCTGCTGGCATTTCACTTGGGACAAGGCGAGGGCTTGTTTCTCGTAGCTTGTTACAGCCCCCATTTGGTTCGCAGCCCCAGACCCCTGGCCCAAGGAGCTCAGGGGGGCGGATTTTGGCTGGACCACTCACCTTGGTTTCTGGCTGGTACCCTCCTCTTTCTGCTTCTCACTCAAGAGTTTTAGGCTGAGTTTTAAATGACTTCAGTTCTGGCCATTCTGACATACGTATATGAGTCTCTCCCTCCTCTGGGCCTCAGTTCGCCCATTCTGTCAAGTGAGAGGGCTCGTCGTGTCTCCTGGCTCCTTAAACAAGTCCTCTCCACTTGGCTCCATGTGGCTGTGCGGAAGGCGTCTGGCCCCTACCACACATTTCTCAGCCTCGGTGCAGTTGGAGTCCTTTTCGTTTCTGCTGGGTGATTGACAGCCATCTGTAGGCTGGGAAGATGATAGATGGCTAGGAGCCAGGCAAGCCTCCACTGTTGGAACCCTGCAATGGAAGTCTGAAGCACCTTCTGCCACCTCCTCCTTGTGTAACTTGGGACAATCATTTACCCTCTGGGTCCCATTCCCAACTTGGACGTGAGATGATTGGATTAACTAGGTCATTTATAATTCCATGATTCAGATGTAAGTTCAACCATGTTTGCTTTGGCACCCAGTTTTATTTTACCTCAAAAAACCCCAAGGATCAAGTTTGATTGATGGGACCTTAGGACAGTGAGGACAAATGTGATTCTGGCCACTGGCCCAGAGGAGAAAGTCCACACTCCCCGTCCCCGTTCCTGGGTGGTGGTGGGGCCCACTGGTTGGACAGTGGCATTTGTTGGCAGTGCCTCTGGAGCAGGCTCCATGCACGTGCTGGGAGCCTACGGGAACTGACCACCCAGGGCCCCAGGGAGCCTCAGACAGTCACGCCACCCTCTGCCAGCTGCATGGCGTTTCAGCTCAGGTTTCCTTTGAAAATAACTTTAAAGGACTTGCCAGCTCAAGGCCTCAACTCACCCTTCTCTTTGAAAAGGGAGAAAATGATCCCTCTGCTCCCATAGAAACCTGGCAGAAGAACTTACAAAACAGAAGGATTCAGGAATGACAATTCACAGGCCTGAGGGAGGCTTGTCACAGGGCTTCTTTGCTCCCTGACTTTGTTTGCTGTCATTACTGTTTAATAGAGAGACTGGGGAGGGGGCAGACAGCGCGGGTGGCATGGCGGTCAAACAAAAGGGAAGATCAAAGAGTAACAGCAGCCAATTGGCGATCAATAATAAATAAATAGAGAAGTCCCTAAACAGATGAGCTAGGGCAAAGGGAATATAGAATTTTTCTTACAAAAGCATGACATGAATGCACATTTTCAGAAATACATCTTTAAAAAGGTTCCACATGATGCTCTTTATGCTGTGTGATTTTGAGAGGAGAGGTTTCTGAGGACCAGGGCAAGTGGGGGTGGGGCAGTAGGTCCCAAGAGGCGGGTGGGGTAGTTAGAATCAAGCAGTTATTCAGGCGTTGAAAGAACAGGACTGTGGGGATTGCCTAGTTTAAATCTCTCATCCAATCCATGAAGGGACTGAGGCTAGAGAGTGAAGACACTTGCCTGCTGTCCCTGCCCATTGGGGTGGAGAGTGGAGAGCAAGGCTCCTGCTCTGTACCCCAACCCTGCGTGAAGGGAGGAAAAGTACAATTGTTCCCATTTTTGAAATGAGGAAACCGAGAAAGGGACTTGTCCAAGGTCACACATCTAAGAAGATACCAGCTAGTCTGAGTTCGCACAGTTTGTTGTGGTTGAACTTTAAACACTGGGCTTCATAGACAAAATGGGGCTATTGCCTTTGGAATCTGGGTTCCAAGTCCTCTCTCTTTATCACTCATAGTAATAATTTTGTTAAACCATGGTAGTAATGCCTGCCATTGTATGGTGCTAACTATTTTCAAAACACTTCTATGTCAATGATCACATTCAATTCTCACAACCACTCCTGGGGAAGAGGTTACTCTACATTTTACATGAAATGTGGGTCACCTGGAGATGGAAATCAAATGTCCATCTCAGAAGCTCCAGGATAGCGGCAGGCAAGAGGAGTCACTGTTGAACTAGGAGCCCATAACAACATGGCAAGCTCTACCAGTCCACAGACTCTTTCGAGAGAAACTGCCTGTCCTCACCCCTATTAAAGGGTCAGACTGTCGGCAGCCGTGTTCTATATCACGTGAGTCTACCTGATTTGTCCACAGATGGATACTGGATCCAATCATGGCAGGAAAAGCTCTGCCAAAGTAGGGGTATGGTAATGAGTTGGGCCACTAAGATTCTATATCCTAGGCATTTGACAGTGAACTATGGAGAGAATCAGCCACTCCAGTGTTTTTCAGACTTGAGTCATTGTGGTCCACCTTCCTGAATTTTGCTATAGCAATATATATATTTACTTACTATTTTTCTTTAAATGAACTCACTTTTTGCCTTTTCCCCAAATCTAAAACACTTAGCATTCAAATTAAAAATGTTTATTCATGTACCTTCTGAAATTGTCTTGTGTTCTACCAGAGACATGCTTTGGAAAACACTAAGAGAATTAGAGTGGGGAGGAGAAGCAGAGATGCAGAGAGAAGCAGAGAGAAGCAGACCCTTGAAGAGTAGCTGGGTCACATGAACAGCAGAGCAAAAGAGCAAGAGCCCTGGTAGATGCTTGGAATAGAATGACCTTGCAGTATCCGGTTCCATGAAGCTTGTCATTATTGGGGGTCTTGAATTTCTAGGAGATTCCATTCCTGTTGTAGCCCCTTTATAATAAGGTCCCTGCCGCCACCGCATACACCACCTGCAATTATTTGGACTTGTCTGTATTAGTACCTGTTTCCTGAAACCAAAAGAGCATAATTTACTCATATATTCAGATCCACAAGCCTTTGGGGTATTTGCCTTTAGGGAGACCCTTAAGAGCCGTTTGAAAGGGTCTAAGCTTCTCAATAGCAGAGGCTGAGGTATGTTGTGAGCCCTGCAAGATGGCACATAAAATGTGGTCTACTCAAAACACCGTAACCCCTTGAAGAGACAATGTTTCTCCAAGCCCCCAAAGCAGCAATAGGAGGCCACTCTTGCCATCAGCATGGTGTCCAGCACAGGCAACATAGTATCCAGAGCCAAGGATCTTCATTGAAGGAGCAAGAAGTCTCACTGATCACTGCAAATGGCTTTATAGAAAGGCAGTTGCTGAGGCAGGAGGGCCTTGGGGTCTAGGAAGAGCCCAGTGGGAATGGTAGCCCCTGGAGTCCAATAGTGACCACCCCACCCAAGCCTTTGGGGTCTAGCTCCCGTATTAAATGAATCTGCTTCATTAAACCCCAAATGACTGGCTTTTCTGCACATCTAAGAGATGGGTTTCCTGGGTTTCCCTTTCCCCTTTGTATCCCAAAGCTGGCAGGCTGGTTAAATAACAAGCATGGGTGGAGGCAGAATCACAGATTATCATAACTGGAGGGAACTTAGAGAACGGTATCCTCTTCTATAGATGAGGAAGCTAAGGCTCAGAGAGGAAGGGTGATGTGCCTCAGGTTACACCTAGAATCGTTATCAGAGACAGGTTTGTAACATGGTTCCAGCTTCAAGGAGTTTGCAGTCAAGTTGGGAAAGCAAAACATGGACAAATATGGAAGAGGAGTTACGAAGAAGCACCATGAGATTTAAAATTGCGGCCAACAGTGCAGTTCTTAAGGATTCGAGGAACTTGAGCACGGGGATGCTCAGAATGGAAAATTGTTCTTTCTGGAAGGCACAAGGTGGGCAGCCTACCTGAGCTGGTGGCCCGTGGAGAAGCATTCTCGGCGTTCTCGAGTGGCTTCCCCTCTTTTTGCAGGACTTTAGTGCCTCCTTTTGTGTGGACAGAGCTGCCATCCTTGTCGTCACTATTAGGAGCCATTTCTGGAGATGGTTACGGGAAGAGGGATGATGAAAGGCTCTAAGAAATGACACCATCCTCGGGTCTTCTTTGCACTTTCTCCCAGCTCCCAAAGGCCGAGGGAACTGAGATTTGGAGGACCTTCTTGGCACCAGGAACTGGACTTTACACCCACGATCTCAGTCATCCCTGTGAGAGCCCACTGAAGTGGGTTTGCTTCCTCTTATAGATGAGGAGAACGAGAGGCAAGTAGGCCATATCACTTGGCTGAGGTTGGACAGTGCTTCTTCTCCTCCCTCTATAAAGAGGTTCGTCTTTTATATCATTGGGGGGTCTCTTTCCCAAAAGAGCACTAGAGGACAAAGTGGGCAACCACGTTTTGGTTATGCAGATGGGGAAAAGTCCTAGATCCAAATCAGTCTCTGTTAAATCACCAAGAACTTGTATATCAGACTTCTAGAGGCCTGATGAAAGCTTCTTTACAAGAACTACTATAGTTCATCACAGTTTAAAAAATCATGGAGTGTTTGCACTTACCCTAGTGATGATCTAATCCAGCAGTTTTCTGCCATGGAGAGATTTTAAAATTACTGCTGCCTGCTCCCCAGGTGATTCTAATGTGCAGCCAGGGTTGAGAATCTTTAATCTAATACTCTCCCCTCATCATACAGAAAAGGAACCTGAGAGACATTAAGCTATAAGGACTAGGACACAGTTCTCCAGTGTTCTTTCCACTAAACCGAGGCCAGTGTTCTTTCCACTAAAATCACAGTCTTACATTTCCATGATTTCCTATTTCCAGAAACCTTAGTTCAGCCCTTAAATCAGGGGTTCTTAACAAGGAGTCCGTGAGTTTGAATGGAAATTCAAAAAACATTATTCTTGCGTGGACGTGTGGGGTGCGGGTGTGATATATTTATTAAATAATACAGTATAGTGTGGACTTAGTAAGGGGTCCATGGTTTTTACCGGATTGGCAAAGGGGTCCGTGTAACAAAAAAGGTTAACAACCCCTGCCCTAAATGATTGCCTTCTTCAAGTATCTGGTAAAAGGGATTAATCTTTTTTGGTATGACCCTAGTGGGGCAATATTTGGATTGATAGGTGGGATATATAAGGAGATAGAGCTCAATTGGATAGAGCAAAGAATCCTGCAAATGTCTGAGGATGGAATGGGTTTTGGGTGGGTATGCAAACTCATCACTGAAAGTGACTCAGCAGAAGATGCAGGATGAGTTGGCAGGGATGTTGGATTGGGAGGAGGGTTGGTCTAAGTGACCTCTAAGGCTGCTTTCCAGTTTGAGATTGTATAAGACCCCGTCCCATTTAGAAACTGGTTTTGATCTTGGGTAGAGATCACGAGTACTGGTCCCTTGCTATGAGTCTTAAGAGAGAAGGGCATGATCAAGAGAGTCTAGGGGTCATTTTGCTTAGTGTTGGACAGCTCCTGTCCCCCTGAACTGAGCTGCCTTGCAGTGGCGGGGTTGTGTCCATCTCTGTTTTCCTTCGGTACATCCCGGATTGGGGTTTCATGCATATCACTTCCTGATAGTGGGATCATCTCCCACCATTTCTGCCTGGTTTACCCTATACTTCTTACACAGGAAAACTCACCATTTTCCAAACATACCAGGCTTCAGAGTGTTTGCTCACTCTGTGCCTTCTGTCCAGCATGCCCTCCCCACCCCCTACCCCCAACACTACCATGGCCCCGGGAACTCCTTCAAAGTCAGTCATCTGTGAATCACTTGTGAATCCCCTCAACCTGGAAAAATGTATCTATACAGATTTGTTGAATGATGGTGTGAGTAAGTGAACGTGATAATTGGCTTAATCATTCTTCTGGTGCCTGGGTTTTGACAGTTCTACTGGTGCATTTCTAGCAAGTGACCACAAGGTGTCAGGGTAGACCAAGCAGTGAAGCCTGCAGGCGGCCTTTTGCTGGCTCCTGGGAAGTAGGACGGTACGGAGGAGCCAGAGCTATTTTTTTCTAGTTGGTCTCCTATGCTTTTGTGCTTGTTCCCTTCTTATAACCCTCTCCTTCACCCCAGTAGAACCGCCCAACGGAATTGGCTTGTGGCTTATGAGACGTGATTTGAGGTCTTCTGGCCTTGAAATCTCTCCTTCCAAGACCTACTTGGGTGTGTAAATTTCCACTCTGAAAGAGTCATTCCTTTGAGTGTCCAGTTTCCAGTTCTCCTTGGAAATAGGGGTGTCATATGTCAGTTCTTGAGCAAAAGAGGCCAATCCCAAATAGAACCCTGGAGGGAGGCAGAGGCTTGTGAGAAGACACTAATGATAAAAAGTATAACTAACTTTACAGATCCCACGGGGCTTTCATATCCAAGAGCTCACTTAAACCTCACCACAATCTTGCCAATAAAGGAAGGAAAAATCCTTTTGGCAGGTGAAGAAACAGGTTCCGAGAGGAGAGTCTAAGAATACAAGACTAGTATGGGTCAGGGCTGGCACTGGCACTTGGTTTTGGACCTGAAGTCAGGAGCTCAGGCGGCACAGACAGTACCTTTGGGGATCCCCTCTTAGTAGATGAGTTTTTAAAAAGATGCCCCTATCTTCCTGCACCCTTGTGTGGCTTTTCCAACTGCATAACATAGCATAAGATGAGAATTTAGGATTTCAGAACCTGCATTCATTTTAGGTCCAAATTCCAAATTCTGTATGTAGTCAGAGGGGAAGTCCCCCAGCATGCCACATGGCTCCTCCCCTACCCAAGAGTTTCCTTGTGCTCCGGCTGCCTGGTGCTTAGGCTGCGGCATGGGGAGCACGTCCCTGCGCCCTTTCTGTGCTGAGGCCTGAGGGAGGGACCCCCGACACTGCTTTTCTGGAGTGGTCATGAAGGGGCACCTCACCAAATCCCTGGTGGCCTGGCCCTACCCCACGGTGAGATCCAGGGCCACAACACAGGCCCCGGAGGCAAGAGACATGGCTTCAAGTTCAGGCTCTGAGGCTGACCAGCTCTGGCCTTGCTCCAGAAAATGTCTCTACCCTGGGCCTCAGTTTCCAACTAAAAATGAAAAGACTGGGCAGGATGATCTCCAAGGCCACTTCTGGACACCATGACACTAACTCTTCCAGCCTAAATAGCTGAGGAGCTGAGATGGGTGATTGCTCTCGCTCAGGGTGTCCTGGGAATATAAACTACTCATTGAGACCACAGAGCTCTAACTCTTGAAAGCCAGCACTTTCCCGTCTATTGTTCCCAGCGTTTCCTGCATCCAGGCAGAGAAGAATCAGTTCATCAGCATCCACAGACCATGGACATGGGATTTCCTTATTTGTACCTCCTGATATTGTCACAGTTACAATAAAAATGACACTAGTGATCAAAACTATAATTTACAGTTCACAGGGGCTCACAGTTTCTTTACATCGTCACAATTTGGAGTTCACAGAGACACAATTTCTTTTTAAAAATAACTTTATTGTTGTCTAATTTCAAAATGAATACATGTTAAACATAGAAAAAATTTGGAAAACAGCTACCTACAATATCAAAAAACAAAAATAATGCTACTATTAAATAACATTTTTTGAGCACTCACTATGTGTGAGGAAATTTTCTTAACTTTTTATTCCTAAATGGATATGTTCAATTGACAGGAAGTTACAAAACTAGTACAGAGGGGTTCTGTGTACCCTTCACCCAGTTTCCCCAATAGCAGCATCTTCTATAACTATAGCAAGATATTGAAACCAGGAAACTGATGTAATTGGCACAATCCATAGGCTTTTTCAGATTTCACCAGTTTTACACATACTCATTTGTGTGTGTGTGTAGTTATAAGCAATTTTATCACATGTATAGATTCATGTAACCACCACCACAACCAAGACGCAGAACTGTCCCATCAGTACAAAGACCCCTCATGCTACCCCTTTATAGCCATCCCTTTTCCCCTGGTGGGCTCTAATCTGTTCTCTATCTCCATAATTTTGTCATTTGGAGAATGCTCTATAAATTATTATGTGGTTGTTTGGAGCTGTGTACCCCCAGAAAACATGTTCTTCAACTTAATGCATTCCTGTGGGTGTGAACCCTTGTAAATAGGACCTTTTGATGAGGTGACTCTGCTAAGGTGTGGCCCCGCTGAATCAGGACGGGTCTTAATCCTAATACTGGAGGTCTAATAGGGAAGGTCACAGAGAGAGAAAACCGGAGGGAGCAGCCAGAAGTTGGAAGTCAACAGAAGAGAAGAGAGAAGCCAGGAGAGGCTGCCAGGTGCATTGCCATGTGACAGAAAATCCAGGGGCCAAGGATTGCCAACAGCCAGCCCCAGAATGCCACAGTCTTCCAGGGGAAACCATTGTCTTGAGGATACCTTGATTTTTACTTTCTCCTAACCTCAAAACCATGAGCCAATACATTCTATTGTTTAAGCCAAACCATTGTGTGGTATTTGTTTTGGTGGCTGGGAAACTAAAGCAAAATATAATGATAATGATGCTATAATGGAAATATGATACTATGTGGCAGGAGCAGTTTTAAGCTCTTTACAAATATTAGCTCATTTGATCTCCCAACAACCCAGTGCAATAGATTCTGTGGAGAGTGAGATAGTCAATTTTATGCATCCAGGAAGTGGCATTAAAATTCAGATCTGGCTCTAGAGTCTGAAGGTTTAAATGTGATATTGCACTATTTTCTTAAATGGATACAATATAATTAAAAAAAAATTAAATACAGAAAAGCATAATAAAAATCACCAGCAAGATCACCTTGATACTCTGTTTTATGTCCTCCCAGGATCTCTGCTATGGATAATATTTACAGGTGTTTTTTTTCTTAATAAAATGTAGGGCTTTGTTCTGTTCTTTTATCTTGATTTTTTAATTTGTCTTCATCTTGTCATATCTTTTTTTGGCTTTTTTGATTTTTTATTTGACACATAGTAAAAAAATTGAATAATGCAAAATATATTAAAGAATAAACAAAAGTTCTACAGTCTCTTCATCTTACCTCTCCCTGCCCTTCATTCTTTTTTGTCATGTCATAATTGTTAAAAAATTTAGAATTTATTTACAATAGATAAATTGTATTTGATTAAAAATTGGATCATAATATTTATAGTATATACAGTTTTTTAAAATGTTATGTAGTGTTGACATTGTTCCAGTTTGGTGCGTAATGATGCATGGTACCCAGATTTGAACGTCATTTAAGAGCCCCTGTTAGATGAGTGCCCCCATCTGCGGAGTCAGCATGCATTGGCGCCTCATTGTGGTTTGCATGTTCTACTGCACAAGCAGTAGCTTGTGAAGTTATTAAAATACTGCCTCTGTATGAAAAAATGATTATCCAGAGAGGATGAAAAGTTTATTAAAAGTTTAAAAAGTGGTCAACTTGTGATGAAAGGGCATACGTAGGCCACTCATGATTCTCCCTAAATGTGATTCTAGCAAAAGCCGGAAAGCCTGGCAAACATTTCTCTGTTTGACTTGGGAGATTGCTGGAAGTCTAGGCAAATATTCTTGGGCAATGTCAACCATCTACTCTATTAGCATAGAGCTCTTCACGGAGAGCCAGGAGACCTGGGTTCTTGTCTCAAACTTGTAACAACCCCGGACAAATCACTTTAGTTTTCTGACCCTCGATTTTCTATTTCCAAACTCCAAGGATGCTGGCCCATAAGGCTTCACTCACTGCTCAGATGCTGGGAGTCCAAAAGCACCCTAACAAGAAAAGTGAGCTCATGGATGCTGATGCGGGTGTTCTTTCCTGGTGCTGTGTCCATGCACCGCTCCCCTGGCCTAGGTGTCTTTCGCTTTCAGTGGCCCACAGCTTTCTCCAGCTTTGTCTGAGTTTAAGGATCCATGAGGAGCTAAGCAGTGTCCACTGTGGGGTCCATTAGGTGAGCGTTTGTCGACTCCTGGTTAGAGCCCACTGTTCAATGAAACTCTGAGGCTATTGGGACAATTAAAACATAGTTATTGTCCTCATGGATTCGGTCTGGGGCAGAGACAGATTTACGTTAATTTCTTTACAGCCTTAGAAGGAGCAACATTCACTATTAAGAACCCACAGTTCTCCTGCTACAGGTGAACTCATTTCCCTCTTTCTTCCTTGAGCCAAGAGTTGTTTAAAAGTGATTCAAGCCCCCAGGTACTGGGCCAGGGGATTGAACCCCGGATTTCTGTATGTGGGAAGCCGGTGCTCAACCGCTGAGTCAAATGGCTTCCCTGAGTTGGTCTTTTCCTTTGTTTTGCTTGTTGTTTGTTGTTTTGTTTTTTCAGGAGGCACTGGGAACCCAATTGCATGAGCCATATCCGCTCCCGATTTTTTTTTTTAATTTACCAACAAATGGAATTTTTCCCAGTTGTTTTTGTTATTGATTTCTAACTTGATTGTGCTTTTATCAGAAAATGTGGTGTATGTGGTCCCTATCCCTTGAAAACTCTGAAGCTATTCTTAGCACCTTGCAGTTGAACAATTTTCATAAATATTTCACAGCTGTTTGAAAAATATGTATTTTTTCCATTTGTTGGGTACAACACTCTATAAATTGTTCTTTATATTAAGCTCATCAATTGTGCTTTTCAAATATTCTATGGCTTTATTTTGGGTAAAATCTGCTGATCTATAAATTATGGAGAGACCTGTAGTAGGGAATTTGTCAATTTCCTCTTTGATTTGTCAACATCTTATCAGGCATACACAGATTTAGAATTATTAAATCTCACTGGTGAATTTTAAAAGTTCCAATATATAGTGATGCTCTATATTTTTCCTTAAAGCTTTTTTTTTCAATCTGATATTAATATGCTCTAATTTCTTATGGTTATATTGCTATTCTTTGGTTTTATTTAATAATTTGCCTGGAGTATCTCTTTGCATACTTTAGCATGACCTCTTTTGCTATCCTTGTGGTTCAGGTGTGTCATTTATGAACTGCCTATTGTTTATATTTTTTAAAAAAATCAGTTTTATTGAGACATATTAATAAAGCATACAATTCAACCAAAGTGTACAATCAATACTACATGGCATAATCACATAGTTGTGCATTCATCACTTCAATCATTATTAGAGCATTTCCATTAGTTCAATAATAATAATAAACAAAAAACATACAAACAAGAAAATTTTCACCTCTCAAATCTCTCTCTGTTTGGCCTTCTATTTCTGGCTATTGCACAATTACTCATTTATTCATTAAGCAGTTTTATTGAGATATATTCACATACCATACAATCTATCCAAAGTGTATAATCAATGACTTTTAGTATAATCACAATGTTGTGCATTCATCTTCACAAAAAAATTTAAAACCATTTCATTACTCCAAAAAGAAAAACTCCACACCTCTTAGAATTCTTTCCCCAGCCCTTCATAACCACTAACCTAATTTCATCTTTATAAATTGATTTATATTTACATTTTATATAAATGGACTCATACAATACATTACACAATATATTTAGTTCATAGTAATGCAATCATACAGTATTTGTCTTTTTGTGTCTGGCTTGCTTCACTCAACATAATGTCCTCCAGGTTCATCCATGCTGCCATATGCTTTACAACTTCATTTCTTCTTAAATAATATTCCATTGTGTGAATACACCATAGTTTGTTTATCCATTTATCCATTGATGGACACCTGGGTTGTTTCCAACTGAATAATGCTGCTATGAACATCGGTATGCAGATGTCTGTTCATGTCACTGCTTTCAGTTCTT